>SJYC01058926.1:0-41357 GCA_006408675.1 Madoqua kirkii
TTTTTTTTTTTTTTTTTTTTTTGGTTTGGTGGGTATTTATCCTCTTCCTTTACCTGCTGGGTATTTCTCTACCTTTTCATCTTGTTTATATTGCTGTGTGTGGCCTTTCTGTATTCTGGCAGTTGGTTGTTTCTCTTTATTGTGGAGGTTCCTCGCTGTGGGTGGGGTTGGATGGGTGGCTTGTCAAGGTTTCCTGGTTAGGGAAGCTTGTGTCAGTGCTCTGGTGGGTGGAGCTAGGTTTCTTCTTTCTGGAGTGCAATGAAGTGTCCAGTAATAAGTTTTCAGGTGTCAGTGGGTTTGGTGTGACTTTGGTCAGCCTGTATATTGAGTCTCAGGGTTATGTTCCTGTGTTGCTGGAGAATTTGTGTGGTATGTCTTGCTCTGGAGCTTGTTGGCCCTTGGGTGGTGCCTGGTTTCAGTGTAGGTATGGAGGCATTTGATGAGCTCCTATCGATTAATGTTCCCTGGATTCAGGATTCTCTGGTGTTCTCAGGATTTGGACTTAAGTCTCCTGCCTCTGGTTTTCAGTTTTATTCTTACAGTAGCCTCGACACTTCTCCATCTATACAGCACCTATGATAAAACATCTAGGTTAAAGATGAAAAGTTTCTCCACAGTGAGAGACACCAAGAGGGGTACACAGAGTTACATGGAGAAGAGAACAGAGAGGAGGGAGATAGAGGTGAGCAGGAGGAGAAGAAGGGGAATCAAAAGAGGAGAGAGCAGTCTAGCCAGTAATCACTTCCCTACATAGGAAGTGATTACTCCACAGTCTGGATCCTGTCTCTTATACACATCTAGATGTGTATAAGAGACAGACCTTACCCTAGAGGAGAAGAAGGGGAATCAAAAGAGGAGAGAGCAGTCTAGCCAGTAATCACTTCCCTACATAGGAAGTGATTACTCCACAGTCTGGATCCCTCAGAGATGTTCACGGAATTACACAGAGAAGAGAAGAGGGAGTAAGGAGATAGAGGTGGCCAGGAGATAAAGGGAGGAATCAAAAGGAGACAGACAGGTCCAGCCAGTAATCAGTTCCCTAAGTGTTCTCCACAGCCCGGAACACACAAAGAGATTCACAGAGTTGGGTAGAGATGAAAAGTGGGAGCGGGGAGATAGAGGCGACCTGGTGGAGAAAAAAGAGAGTCAAAGAGGGGAGAGAGCGATCAGGCCAGTGACCTCACTCCCAAGGAAAATGGGTACTGAGGACTGGGTACTTAAAGGTACCAAATACCAAAAGCAAAGATTAAAATTCTTGAGTGGAGGTTAGATTCTCAGAAATACAATATTAAAACAAAAACAAAGAACCTCCAAAAGCCAAAAACAAAACACAAAGTCACAGAAATTATAAAATATATATATACACGAAGTTTGCTTTAAAAATAGGGTGTCTCTTTTTCTTTTTTTGCAAGGTAATAGTAGGTTATAAAAATGAAAATTAAAGGAGTAATGGGGACTTTAAAATAACAGCAAAAATTTTTTTAATGAAAAAAGTGATAATAATAAAAACATATCCAGACTTTCTCTGGAGCTGTTGCAGACAGTGTGGGGTCAGTTCATTTGCAGATAGTTCCTTGGTCCAGCTTGTACTTCTCATGGTCTATAGGCCCCTTCCTGTGTAGTCAGTGCTAACTACAGGGTTTTAATCTATTGCACCTATCCCTTCCAAAGCGGTTCCCTCTGTTTATTTTAGCCTCTTCTATTTGCTGGTCTCTTCAGGGTCTAACTTCCGCCCTGACACAAGGTGCGCGGTGGTGGTCACTTTTTTTTAGGCCCGCTTGTTCAGTCATGCTTTGGGGAGGGAGGAACACTGCAAACAGATGTCACTGGTGTGTATTCACAGTGACTCAGCCACACTGGGTTTGCCCCTGCTCACGGTGTGTGTGCCTTCCCAGTCTACACTGCTCAGGCTCTAGGTTGCTCTGCCGGGAACTGTCTGATGCGGGCCCTGGTTTGCAGCACCTCCCAGGTCTAAGCCTCTCAGGTTCAGGTTCTCAGGTACTCCACAAAGGTGCAGGTTTGGTGGGGCCTGCGTTTTGCACCCGTCCCAGGTCCGAGCAGCTCAGGTGACCAGGTCCTTGGCACGCAGAGTCGCCCCCAGTTGAAGGCTGCAACTTATCGTCTCCCCGGCCCGGCTGCTTGGTTTTCTGGCTGTACAACGGGCGTGCCTTCTCAGGTGTGCCCTGTGTCTCTTCTGGGAAGCTGATCTCTGGCTGCGACCTCCCGGCAGATGTCGACTGTCCAGAATCCCAAGAAGTCTCGGTTAGCAAAGAAGTCTGCTTGCGGTTTGGTATATGACGTGATTGCCCCCTTCCGGCCCTGGCTGCCCTTGCCTGCCTGTCTCCAGCGCGGGGTGGGCCGGTCCACAGCTGGCTAGCTCTGCTCAGTCCTTTGTTCTGTGAGCATGCCTGGCGGTGGTTAGGGCTTTTCACGGGATCCCGGGATAGCTACCCCACAGTCTGGGTTGCTGTCTCAAGCTGGTTCCCTCAGTTGCCCTCAGGGCACTCAGGCCCAGTCCTCACCCTAAGCAATGCAGCCCATCCCCCCTGTCGCGCCCCAGCTTCCTAGTGGGGGATGCGAGCGTCTGGGCCGCTGCTCCGCTGGAAGTTGCTGTTAGGTACCTAATCTGTGGGTTTTAATTGTTTATTTATTTTTCCTCCTGGTTATTTTGCCCTCTGAGATTCCAAGGCTCGCCACAGACTTGCCAGAGAGACTGTTTCCTGGTGTTTGGAAACTTACCTCTTAAAGACTCCCTTCCCAGGATAGATCTCCGTCCCTACCTCTTTTGTCTCTCTTTTTATCTTTTATATCTTGTCCTACCTCCTTTCGAAGACAATGGGTTGCCTTTCTGGGTGCCTGATGCCCTCTGCCAGCATTCAGAAGTTGTTCTGTGGAATTTGCTTGGCGCTCAAATGTTCTTTTGATGAATTTGTAGGGGAGAAAGTGGTCTCCCCGTCCTATTCCTCTGCTGTCTTAGAACCACCTCCTTCTTCCTCTTTCCTAACGTTAGTTGACACACTTTGTTCTCTGTTGACTCTTCTGCTCAATAGGACTTTAAAGATTTACAGCATTTTATTCCTTTATTTTGATGGAATTTTTGGAAGGAATGAGATTAAATACACATGTTCATGATGCTAACAGTTTTTATTGTTGCTAAGGTCTTAGCCAGAATTTCTATATTACTTAAAAAAAAATTGGAGTATAGTTGATTTACAATGATGTGTTAGTTTCAAGTCTGTAGAACAGTGATTTAGTTATACATGTTTCTATCTATATATTCTTTTTGGATTCTTTTTTCTTATAGATTATTATTAAATGCTATCTATACAGTTGGTCTTTAGAATTGCTGTATTTCTGTGAGTTGAGGAGGATGGTATGTGTGTTGAGGCAGGAGGAAGAAGCAGTTATAGGGTGTGTCTTTTCATATCCATCCAGCTTGGTATATTTACTCTTATTTTTTATTAAACATTTCACAATAAATATTATAGTCTCTGTTTTACAGATGGGGAAACTGAGACTCAGGGTAGTAAGTCCCTAACTCATGACAACAAAATCATGCCATGTTTGAGACCAACATCTAATTCCAAAGCAAATGTGTAATATCATCTTTATTTATGGCTAATGATTAATGATTTAAGATGACAATAAGTATGCGTCTATTATTAATAAATCAATTTCACCCACCATTGATCTGATTTGTGAAGTATCACTGTTTATAGTTTACTTATAGTCACCTTTCAACCATTCATTATTCCCACTCCAGGTACTAAGATTCTCATAACAATTGATTTTTCATATCAATGCCACCACACATTCCGGAGGGCAAATTTAAGGTGACAATAAGTATGCGTCTATTATTAATAAATCAATTTCACCCACCATTGATCTGATTTGTGAAGTATCACTGTTTATAGTTTACTTATAGTCACCTTTCAACCATTCATTATTCCCACTCCAGGTACTAAGATTCTCATAACAATTGATTTTTCATATCAATGCCACCACACATTCCGGAGGGCAATTTTTAATGAGGAGACAGTTAAATATGGTCTAATTGGTTTACTGTGGCTGGGTTCCATAATCAATCTACTTAATTAACAATTAGATGTATCTGATGGAGTAACGTGGCAGTTTGATAGAGAATCATGGGTCAGACTACTTCAGGAAACCACTTCCAGCATATCCTTCTTTCATGAAGACAATCAGTAACCTTCAGATCCTCACATTTACAGACTGACTTGAATGTTCCCCACTCCCCTCATCTCCAGCCCTCACCCCCCTTCCATTCTTTCTTTATTTATTTTACTTTCTTTATTTTTCCCCCTTTCTTTTTTCTTCTTTCTTTTCCTTTTTATTTTTTGATTATTCCTCAAAAATTGTGCTCGTGATAGGCAAGAAAGACAAATCAGTAACATTTGGGTCATTTAGAACTTTACCGTAGGCACTGTGCCTAGATAGCAAACACATCTTCTAAATGGATGAATCAGTGAATGAACAGTTGTTCATCAGTGGCTTCTGAGATGCACAAACGAAGTTCCTGAGCTTCTGGGGAATTGTGAGCAGCGTGCACGCTGACTTCTTTAGTTTCTTCCCTATCGTTTCTCCTGTTGTTCACTCACTAAGTTGTGTCCGACTCTTCGACTCCATGGACTGCAGCATGCCAGGCTCTTCTGTCCTCCACTCTCTCCCAGAGTTTGCTCAAATTCATGTCCATTGAATCTGTGATGCTATCCAGTGATCTCACCCTTTGTCATTCCCTTCTCCTCCTGTCCTCTATCTTTCCCATCATCAGGGTCTTTTCCAATGAGTCAGCTCTTTGCATCAGGTGGCCAAAGTATTGGAGCTTCAGCTTCAGCATCAGTCCTTCCAGTGAATATTCAGGACTGATTTCCATTAGGACGGACTGGTTTGATCTCCTTGCAGTCCAAGGGACCCTCAAGCATCTTCTCCAGCACCACAGTTTGAAAGCATTAGTTCTCTCTAACAAGTCACAATTTTTAAAAAATTTGGCTGTGTCAGGTCTCAGGTGTGGCATGTGGGATCTTTAATTGCCACCTGTGGGGATCTAGTTCCTCCACCAAGGATCAAACCCAGGCCCCCTGCATTGGGAGCATGGAGTCTTAGCCTCTAGATCACCAGAGAAGTCCCAACAAGTCATAATTCTTAAAGATGATCTGTTGACCCAGGCTATAAGTACATACATTAATTAGAAAGAAATGGGTAAACATACTATATTTTGAACTGGTCAAGGTATCGGGTGCTATAAATATGTGATCTAAGAAGGTGTGATGACTAGAGACGATGGTGGGACCCCTGGGGAGTGAGCACAGGAGTTAAACACTGAAGAACGCAGAGAGGTATGTGAAGTGCAGGACACTGGCCTGAGGGTTTCTCCTCCCCATTTCAGCATGTGTGGGGTGGTGGGCGTGGCATGGGGGGATTCCTCATCCCACCAAGAGATTCTCCAAGGCTAGGTGGGTGTCCAACTAGTCCACTCAGTCCTGGTACCATCTGCCCAGAGACAGCATCTGGGTCCACAGGTTGAGGGCTCTGTACCTCAAGACTGCGCTCGACTTCAAATGCCAATCACAAGTCCAGGTTGTTCCCTGGCCTTTTGCCAGTTTGGCTATGAACTGGAGATTCCCATGACCTCCTCTTTGTGTTTGATTAACTTGTTAGAGCAGTTTACTGGACTCAGGAAACTAGTTTACTTCCTAGTTTACCAGTTTATTATAAAGGATACTGAAAGTTACAAGTCGGTAGTTGAAGAGATACCCAGGACATGGTCCTGAACAAAAGAGCTTCTGTCCTTGTGGTTTGGGGCCTGGCACCATGGCACGTGGAAGCTTTCTGGTTCCACAACCTGGCAGCTCTCCTAACCCCCTTCTCTTGTGTGTGTATGGAGATTCCCATGACCTCCTCTTTGTGTTTGATTAACTTGTTAGAGCAGTTTATTGGACTCAGGAAACTAGTTTACTTCCTAGTTTACCAGTTTATTATAAAGGATACTGAAAGTTACAAGTCGGTAGTTGAAGAGATACCCAGGACATGGTCCTGAACAAAAGAGCTTCTGTCCTTGTGGTTTGGGGCCTGGCACCATGGCACGTGGAAGCTTTCTGGTTCCACAACCTGGCAGCTCTCCTAACCCCCTTCTCTTGTGTGTGTTTTTTTTTTTTTTTAATGGAGGCTTCATTACAGGGATGTACTCGACTGGCTCCTTGGCCACTGGTGGTTGATTCCACCTCTAGCCCCTTTCACCTTCCTGGAAACCAGGAGAGGAACTGGAAGTTTCAACCTGGTTCCCCTGGCAACCGGTCCGCATATGCAGATACTTTCCAGAAGTCATGTCATTAACATAAACCCAGTTGTGGTGGAAAGGAGCTTACTTGGATAAAGACACAATGTTTCACTTTCACATCTGTATGATTTCAGGAACTGAAGACTAAATATCATAAAAGATGTCCCTATTGTTCTTATCTCTCAGGAAATTCCAAGGGTTTTAAAAACTCAGTGCTAGAAGTGAGACGAAGACCAAAAATATATTTCTTATTATAAATCACAATATCAAAGCTTAGTATGAGTGATCCTGTTGAATGTTGGCCTATAGGAATATAAATTTAGGATTGCCAGAACTGCTTTTTAAAAATAAATCAGAAATTCTGATATTTTTGTGAATTCTCTAGATTTTTTAAGGTTAGAAAATGTGTCATTTGGACTGTTCAGCTGCAAATAACAGACACCCCTCTAGCTAGTTTAAGAAACAAAGGGATTTATTAAATAATATATATGCACACAGGCTCCAGGAGACCAGAGAATCATTGATTTGGTCTGAACTGTGTCCCTCCAGAATTCATATGTTGAAATCTTAACCCATAAGGTGATGTTGTTAGGAGGTGGGGCCTTTCGGAGCGAGTAGGTCTTGAGTGCCAGTCCTCATGATGAGAATACTGCCTTTATAAAAGGGGCCATTGGAAAGCTCCTTTGCCCCTTCCAACATGTGAAGACACAGGTCTGCAGCCAGAAAGAGCATCTTCACTGGAACCTGACCACGCTGGTGCCCCAATCACGAACTTCCAGCCTCCAGAACTGTGAGAAATTAATTTCTGTTGTTTATAAGCCACCCAGCCTGTGATGCTTTGTTATAGCAGCTAAACCACACTAAGACAACCAGTCTTAAGAGATTATGCAGCCAAGAATGGCGCCCAAAATATGCTGCAGGACTGGGCTAGTAAGAAGACTGCTCTAGCTGCCAATAAGCACTGATGCTGAAACTCACCCCATCGCTGCTAACCACTGTGCGAGAAGGGCTGCCCCTCTGTTGTCGCCTTCATCAGAGCGGGCACCTTGCAGCGCTCACTTTTGAACTGAAGCCTCACTCCCGTGTATCTGGCCGAGTGAACCCATGCTATTGCTTCAAGGCAGCCTGGGGGAAGGATTATATGTCTTCTATCCTGGAGAAATAAGAACTTACAAGGCAGAAAACAAACCAAAAGGAGTATTCAAAGGAATGGATGATAAAGAGCATGTCAAGTTTCCGTTAAAATAACCAGTTCAATTTTGAAAAGATAAACACTGCGCCGGCCATCAAAATATGACTTTGTGAATCTGCCTGTCTGTCCGTCACTAGTTTGTAGCCTCTAGTCTAGAAGGATGTTTTATTCCATATGTAAAAATAAAGCAATACTATTAATACACAAAAAAGTAACTGAGACAGCCAGCCTGTCCTTCAGAACCATGACAGAAAATAGGATCCCACAGCTCTGCGTTTACTCTGCCAGTAGCTACAGTCATTTCTAATCTACTCAGTTCTGCCAGTGGCATCACGTACAATGTCATGGCTTGTCACATATGTGTTGTAGACTCATATAAAACTGTCCTGGAGGATGAATGAAATAATAAATTTCTGCCTAACTAAAATTTCTAAAAGATGTGTTCATGTCTTAGAAAAACTTTATTTGAGCAGAAAGCAAAGATGGAATTAATAAACTCTGAGAATAGATGCAAAACCACACTCTTAAACTCAATGGCATACCCCATTCCTTTCTTCCATCTCCACGAGACTCTCAGCATTTGAGTTTTGAGCCATACCCTGACTCTCAAGGAATTCTGAATGCACTTCTAGAAACCCCAGGTCTTCGTTAGAGATCTTTTTTTGAAGTTATTGCCCAATAAATATAAGTCATCTCCATAATTAAAATTTCTGCATTATAAAATTAATACCAGGATTTTAGTGTGTGGCCATCCTGTCCTTATTTACTTTGTATTATTGAAATATCTTTGAGGCTATGATTTCACTATTTTGGTATGGTAAGTTGGACCTTCCTTCCATCTTGTGATCGAATTTTGTCTTATGTCTACCCAGGAGGAAATTTAGGGTTTTCTGTCTTTAAGAATTGAAGGTTTCCGCTGTGTTTCAGACATTATTCTGATGTTCAGGAAGTAAATGGATTTTGAAAGGAGAGCATCATGTTATCATCAAGATCAACTTGGCCTTAAAACAAACAAAAAAGCTGTTACAAGCTCTGCATACCTCTAATAATGGTGAATTGCTTTTAAGTGTAGCTCTGAATTTATTTTGATTTTTCTCTAGCTTTGGTCTTTTATTCTATTCAAAATTCAGAATTTAGTGGGGATTAAGGATAATCAATAAATAATTTTGAATTATTGTTGGCCACAGCAGTTGCGATTAGCTCAGAGTAAGACATTTCTTCACTTTCACAGCCTGCCTCTGCTGGGCTGATTTTTTTAACCCCATATTAAATTATTAGTTAAAAGTTTTTAAGTCTGACTCTTAATCTCAGTATCTTCCTCAATGGGAGTCCAAGACCATCCTGTTACATTTACTTCCTTCCTCAAATTGGATGGGCTTCCCTGGTGGCTCAGAGGTTAAAGCGTCTGCCTCCAATGTGGGAGACCCTGGGTCGATCCCTGGGTCGGGAAGAACCCCTGGAGAAGGAAGTGGTAACCCCCTCTAGTATCCTTGCCTGGAGAATCCCATGGACGTAGAAGCCTGGTAGGCTACGTCTACAGGGTCGCCAAGACTCGGACACGACTGAGCAACTTCACTTTCACTTTCAAATTGGATGGCTGGTTATGTATACAAAGGCTGTGTGTATATATATATATACACACATAGGCTGTATACAAAGAATTGTAGCTTGAGATTTCCAGGCTCACTGTGTCACCATTTTCTGGCTATGGGCTAGGAGAGAAACAAATTATGAGTACAGGAGCTATGGAGCTGCCACTTGGGTTGGCCATTTTCACACGGCCACTGAGTTGACAGCCACGAATCTCCCAATGTCATCCATTCCACAGTAGAGGTCAGATCTGTTGTGTCAGGAACACATGGCTGGAGAAAGTACGGTCAACTGACATTACCTGTCCTCCAGTTTCTACCTCTCCTTCCTTTCAGCAGTATAATTCTTTAGACACCTAGCTAGAGAAGACATATCTTAGCCTCTTGGTGGCTAGGTGTATTCCTGAGATTGAAATTACTGGATGTTAGTATAAGAGAGTTGTATAACTTCTGGATTAAATTAATAAAAAAAAGTGACGTCACTTAGTTGTGTCCACCTCTTTGCGACCCCATGGGCTATAGCCTACCATGCTCCTCTGTCCATGGGATTTTCCAAGCAAGAGTACTGGAGTGGGTTACCAGTTCCTTCTCCAGAGGATCTTCCTGACCCAGGAATCTAACCCAGGTCTCCCGCATTGTAGGCAGACGCTTTACCATCTGAGCCACTGGGGAAGCCCTAGAACATTAAAGGTGTTTCTGTAAGTCTGTTTATTCCTTGTCTGGTTACAGTAGCTCATCCTGGAAACAGTCTGCATGTTCTCCCAGAAGGGAGTGCTTGCTTCAATGATGGTACATCCATTTTGTGGAAACAATGCAGTTATTTGTAAATGAGATAGAAAAGTGTTATGCTGCTGCTGCTAACTCGATTCAGTCATCCCTGACTCTGTGAGACTCCATAGCCGGCAGCCCACCAGGCTCTCCCATCCCTGGGATTCTCCAGGCAAGAACACTGGAGTGGGTTGCCATTTCCTTCTCCAATGCGTGAAAGTGAAAAGTGAAAGTGAAGTCGTGTCTGACTGTTAGCGACCCCATGGACTGCAGCCTACTAGGCTCCTCTGCCCATGGGATTTTCCAGGCAAGAGTACTGGAGTGGGTTGCCATAGCCTTCTCCTAGATATGTAATATAGACTTGAAGAAATATATTAAATGCCCGTAAAAGTAAATGGCTGAAATGAATGTGTGCATGTGTGTGTAAAGCATAGGAAAGATTTTGGGAGGATAGTGAACAAACTGTTCCCAAAAAGGAATCAGCTTTTTCTCTCTTTTCTCTTGCTGTGAGCAGGAAGGGGTAATAATTCGCTAGCTTTGCTTATGTGGATCTGGAAATCAATGGAGAGACCAAAGGAACAAGACGGAAGTAGTTTAGGTGTCTGAATGACCTCAGGAGTAAAGCTGCCTTACTGGTCCTGGACCACTCGTTTCTTTACTGCTTAATGACAGAGAAATAAATGTCTATCTTATTCATACTTTTGATGTTTTCTACCATGTTTGAATTAATTATAGGAGGCTAGACTATACTAATACAATCTGGAATTTTTAAAAATGTTTTTTCACTATTTTTTCAGTTAGTAAAAGATGGCATACTGCAGTTGAAAGATCATGATATTAAGGATAGACAGATTTGGGTCTGATCCAAAGTCCTGCAACTTCTTGAGGTGCATGATCTTGAACATGTCATTCAATGTCTTTAAGTCTCAGTTCCCTTATCTTTGAAGCAGACATTTTAATATCTATCTTATAAGGCAGCTATGAGTTCAGCAATGTCTTTAATACAATTTCTGCCCCATGGTAGATATATAATATATTGCACCTATTTTGCTTGGATTGTCAAATTGCATTGTTTCTAAAATGTGATAATGGTTTTTGTTATTGTTCAGTCACTTATTTGTGTTCAACTCTGCGACCCCATGGATTGTAGCACGCCAGACTTCCCTGTCCTTCACTATCTCCTGCAGTTTGCTCAAGCTCATGTCCATTGAACTGGTGATGCCATCCAACCATCCCATCCTCTGTCACCCCCTTCCCCTGCAGAGTTCTTATTGTTTAAAGACATATATTGGAATGTTTACAAATGAAGTTAAAAAAAAAAAAAAACCTAAGGATTCATTATAATTAATTTCTCAACCTCCATTCTGTAGCTCAACCATGCTTACCTTCTTCTAGCTTCTAAATTTACCTTCTTAAAATGTTGGCTTTTAATGTGTTCATTGCTTTGTTTATTTTCTTATTGCTGAAAATCAAGGGTTCTTTATTGCTTCTAGAAAACAGTCTGTTATCAGAAATAAGAGCTGCAAGCATTTTCTCTTGGTTTGGTAAATGCTCTGTCTTTTCATTCTCTTAACAGTCTCATTCAAAGAGCAGATGTTCTTAATTTTGATGAGATTCAATTGATTATTTTATCATTTTTTGCTTTTACTTTTGCATTTTGTGTTTGTCTAAGAAAGTTATACTTAAGTCACAAGGATTTCTCCTAGATTTTCTTCTAGCAGTTTAGCATTTTTAAGTTTCACATTTATTTCTATAGGCGAGTTCAGTTTCACATGTCATGCACATACACGGTCAGCTCTTAACAGCACCATTTGTTGACAAATGATTTTTCTCTATTGAAATGTCTGTGCACCTTTGAAAAATTAATTGACAACAAATGTATGGATTTATTTTTGGACTCTTGTGTTCCATTGATCTACTTGTGTGTAAGTATGCCAATTTCACCCTTTCTTGAAAACAATAGCTCTATAAATAAGCCTCGAGATGAGGTAGTGTGAGTCCTTCTGCTTTGCTTTTCCTCTTTGAAGTTGTTTTGGCTGTTCTAGGTCTTTTGCATTGCTGTTTGGATTATAGAAACAGTTTTTCAATTTCTACAAAAAATCCTGCTGTGAATTTGATTTAGATTGCACTAAATTTATGTGTCAACTTGGGAAGAACTGAAATAATAACAATATTGAATTTTCAGATCCATAGCTATGATATCTCTCTCAAATTATTTAAGTTTTCTTATACTCCTCTCAAATTATTTAATAGTTTTGACGTGCAAGCCTTACCCATTATTCGTCCGTTTTACTTCTAAGTATTTCAAGATTTTTGATGCTGTTTTAACTGCTATTTTTTGTTTTAAATTTTTATTTTTTTTATTGCTTATATATAGAAATTTAGTTGATTTTTTGGTATGTATCTTGTAGTCTGTAGCTTTGCTCAATTCATGTGTTACTTCTAGCAGCTTTCTTATAGATTCTATAGGAATTTCTACAGAAGTGCTCATGTCATCTGTGAAGAGTTTTACTTCTTCCTTTACAATTGGGCTTCCTCTTCTTTCTTTCTTTTTTTTTAATCTCATTTTGCTGATTAGGGCTCCATTATAATGTTGAATGGACAGAGGATCCTTGTGGGCTACAGTTTATGGGGTCACCAAGAGTTGGACACAACTTAGTGACTAAATAGCAACAACAAAGTAAATACTGGTAAATTCTTACAGTGGAATTCTCAGCAGCCCTTAAAAACAATGAGTCCATTCCATATGTAATGCTATAGCTAAGAAACCTTGTCAACTGGAAAAAAAAGTGCCATTGTGTATAGTTTGCTGCCATTTGTAAAAAGAGAATATGCATCATATATATTTATATGCTAAAGATTATCTCCAGAAGAGTCCAGAAGAAAATAGGGAATAGCTGTCAGCTCTGATGAGGTGATCTGGGTGACTGAAGGATTTTAGCCAGAGATTAATTTATCACAGAACATTTGTCTGCTTCTCTTGAATTTTGTGTCAAGTGAATGCATTATTGAAGTAAAACAAAAAAGAATTTAATAGGCTACATGGTAATGCTCACATTAGGCTAAATTATATTGTTCCTCCTCTGTTGTATATTCCAGTAGATTAGAAAATCATGTGTACAAGTTGCCTTGATATTTTATTGATTTGTTTTTAGTAGAAATGATGGTCTCATGCTTGATCCGAGATGTGTAATTTAGCATTACTTTGCGAAGGGCACCAAGGCCTCTTCTTCCTTCCTGTGACTCCATGAACCTCATCAAAGCTCCAGTGAGTAGGTTTTGGAAGCCAGCACTTTGAGAAGTTTTTCTTAGGACGGTCCTCCACCAGCCACACCCCTAAATGCAATTTAACCATAATCAATGAAAGATTAAAAAAAAATAAACATGCATACTGCAGTGTAAGGCCAATTAAAATCTCAGAGTATGTCTCTAGTCTTCAGTCTTCATCCACAGAGTACTCCTGTGAGACACTGTACTGTCCCCATTTGGGACTGGAATGCATGTGACTCTCAGAAGAAGGTGTCCCCTGAGCTGAAACACCAACCCAGGAGAAGCCCTGTTTGTGGGGGACGTCATAAAGCCACCTCCCTCAGAACAAGAGGGAGATTAATTTCTGCGGTGACAAAGTGTAAACAGAATTCTTTGCTCCCCTGAGAAAAACCCCCCAAAGGAAGTAATTCATGGAAAAGGTAATTACCAATTAAATAGGAAACGTGCTACTTGGCCTGTAAGAAGAATTAAAACATATTTACACTTCAAAAAGAAGCAATTAGTGATAGTTGATTCACTAAGGAAAGTGCCAGACCAGGACAGAGGAAAGTGTGTAAATAGATAAAGACAGAGAGATTTATTATTAAATTAAAGCCCCTTAATTACTGCAAATGTTAAATATGCAGTTTTCTGACATTTAAATGATGCTTTTCACCCAAATGAAAATGAATTGTCCACCTCGGATTCCCACTTCCTAGGCAGGATGTAAATGCCAGTCCTAAATTAAAGTTAACTAGTTTCTGCTATACATTAAAAAAATTTAATTAGAATCAATAAATCATTTTTTTTTTAAATTTTGAAGTCAAAGTGTTTTACTCCAAACATTCAGCTGGCTGTCCAGAAGGAAGGAAGTGGTCAGAGTCCCGGGGGTTTGGGTATAAGGAAGACCTCTGCTTCAAGGCCCTGTCTGTGACCTGCCAGGAGATGGAGTGAGGAGTGCACAATTCCAGGGAAGCCGTGTCTTTCTAACCTGTGCCCTCTTACTCTGCCCTTCAGTGCCCCTGGGTGATAAAAGGCGTGCGTTCTGAATTAGAAGCACACTTCTATTGAGAAGGTATCCATGGGGTCGCAAGAGTCAGACACATCTTAGTGACTAAAGCACCATCACTCCACTTAGGAACCACCTGCTGTATACCATGAGTTTAACATATATTTCCTTATTTCAACCTCATAAGAGCCCTCCAGAGTTTTCTCATTTTCTTTTGTCCAACTCACGCAAGATGGTTGACTTTCCTAAGTCATGAGGCTTAGAAAGAACTGGGATTCAGGCCCCAGGTCTCTCTGCTATTCACCATACTGCTACCATTAAAACAAAGCAAAACAAAACAGAAAAAATAAGAGAGCGGTAACAAACTTTAATTTTATTCATTTTTATTCATTTATTAGTTGCAGTACTCAGGATTTTTATTAATAGTTGTGGCATGTGGGATCTAGTTCCCCGACCAGGGATCAAGCCCAAGCCTCCTGCAGAGGGAACACGGAGTCCAAGCCAGTGGGCCACCAGGAAGGCCACTATTTTTTTTTTTTTAATTTACTCAATCACAGCTTTGGAGAGTATCCTTGTCATCCTAGGGTGTTCCTGGCTGTGCTGTGTCTAAATTTTTATCCTGGAATTACTGGAAGCTAGTCACTATGCTTTAAAAAAAGCCTCTTTGCTTAAATTCGACAAGGTTGCTTTCTGTTTTTTGCCACTTAGCATCCGGAAAGCATAGTTCCACCCTTCCACTTCTTGCTTCAATTGTACCCTGTCGTTACTGGACAGAAATACTTATTTCTCTCTAGGTGTTTATCAAGTGCAAGGTATTGCCCAGTATGTTAGGGGGTCATAAGCTTACATGAGTCTCTTCGACTGTTCTTCTGAAAGGAGGCAGGGATCAAATCCTTTGAAAGCACTAGACTAATCCTTGCCCCTATTAGGAACCAGTCTTGTTCCATGTCCAGTTCTAACTGTTGCTTCCTGACCTGCATATAGGTTTCTTAAGAGGCAGGTCAGGTGGTCTGGTATTCCTATCTCTCGAAGAATTGTCCACAGTTTATTGTGATCCACACAGTCAAAGGCTTTGGCATAGTCAATAAAGCAGAAATAGATGTTTTTCTGGAACTCTCTTGCTTTTGCCATGATCCAGTGGATGTTGGCAATTTGATCTCTGGTTCCTCTGCCTTTTCTAAAACCAGGTTGAACATCAGGGAGTTCACGGTTCATGTATTGCTGAAGCCTGGCTTGGAGAATTTTGAGCATTACTTTACTAGCATGTGAGATGAGTGCAATTGTGCAGTAGTTTGAGCATTCTTTGGCATTATCTTTCTTTGGGATTGAAGTGAAAATGGACCTTTTCCGGTTCTGTGGCCATTGCTGAGTTTTCCAAATTTGCTGGCATATTGCATGTAGCACTTTCACAGCATCATCTTTCAGGATTTGAAACAGTTCAACTGAAATTCCATCACATCCACTAGCTTTGTTCATAGTGATGTTTTCTAAGGCCCACTGGACTTCACATTCCAGGATGTCTGGCTCTAGGTGAGTGATCACACCATTGTGATTATCTTGGTCATGAAGCTCTTTTCGTACAGTTCTTCTGTGTATTCTTGCCACCTCTTCTTAATATCTTCTGCTTCTGTTAGGTCCATACCATTTCTGGTTCCAAATAGGAAAAGGAGTACGTCAAGGCTGTATATTGTCACCCTGCTTATTTAACTTATATGCAGAGTACATCATGAGAAATATTGGGCTGGAAGAAGCACCAGCTGGAATCAAGATTGCCAGGAGAAATACCAATCACCTCAGATATGCAGATGACACCACCCTTATGGCAGAAAGTGAAGAGGAACTACAAAGCCTCTTGATGAAAGTGAAAGAGGAGAGTGAAAAAGTTGGCTTAAAGCTCAACATTCAGAAAACATTCATGGCATCTGGTCCCATCACTTCATGGGAAATAGATGGGGAAACAGCGTCAGATTTTATTTTTGGGGGCTCCAAAATCACTGCAGATGGTGATTGCAGCCATGAAATTAAAAGACGCTTACTCCTTGAAATAAAAGTTATAACCAACCTAGACAGTATACTGAAAAGCAGAGAATTTACTTTGCCAACAAAGGTCTGTCTAGTTGAGGCTGTTTTTTCCTGTGGTCATGTATGGATGTGAGAGTTGGACTGCGAAGAAGGCTGAGCACGGAAGAATTGATGCTTTTGAACTGTGGTGTTGGAGAAGACTTTTGAGAGTCCCTTGGACTGCAAGGAGATCCAGCTAGTCCATCCGAAAGGAGATCCATCCTGGGTGTTCCTTGGAAGGACTGATGCTGAAGCTGAAACTCCAGTACTTTGGCCACCTCATGCGAAGAGTTGACTCATTTGAAAAGGCCCTGATGGTGGGAGGGATTAGGGGCAGGAGGAGAAGGGGATGACAGAGGATGAGATGGCTGGATGGCATCACCGACTCAATGGACATGAGTCTGAGTGAACTCTGAGAGTTGGTGATGGACAGGGAGGCCTGGTGTGCTGTGATTCATGGGGTCACAAAGAGTTGGACACAGCTGAGCGACTGAAATGAACTGAACTGAATTCTTGTTCATCAGGTTTTCTCTTTTTATAGAACTTCACAGAGACTTAATGTGCCAATGTGCCCTGGCAATCTTAAGAAAGATATAATATGTATCAATTCAGAACATATATAATATGGAAACTTTTTTTTGTTTTCTTGAGGATTCTCTTTTGTGAATAATGTCTAGTGAAACATAATAGAGACTGCTAGGATAACAATAGAAACTATGAAGTAAGAAATAATTTGAGAAAGTTTGAGAAGGCAGAATTTTAAACAGGCAAACTTTAAAGTTTGAGAAAGGGCAAAAGGCAGAAGGCAGGGGGGAAGGAGCTGGCTTCTGAGAAGGGAGATGAGTAAAATAGAAGTTTAAAAAAAAATGTTTCCTTCAAATTGCTGTCACAGGAAACATGTAGCAAAAATACCCCTGAAATTTGGGGTGTTATTAAATCACAGCATATTGGTGTCTCAATATGCCTCCTTTTTAATACAATATTTCAATAAAACAGAAACATGAGGTGGCTGTGAGCACAGACTAGAGTCCCATGTGAAAATCATCTTGTCTCCTGGGCTGATACCCAGAAGGTCTACAAGGGGGCGGTCATCATCAGAAGCAAAATCACAAATCCTACACGTGGACCGTCCACCAACTGAAATGTCTCAGGAACTCTTCTGATCTGTCTACATCAAGGAAGAGATAAACAGCTGAAAAAGACTGAAAAGAAAGTAATTAGAATTGTCTAGAGCACAGAAAAACTTTATATGAGGCATGAATGAAAAGAAAAAAGTACTTAGAAGAGAAAGTTAAAAGAAGACTGATGTTTATATCAATATTTATACAGTACATGTTATATGTTGGCCTTATGATAAAATCTTAAAGATATAGATTGTGGAACAACAGTTTTCACATTAAATCCTGGAATAGGAAATTTCTCTTCTTGGATCATTTCTTGAAGCTTGGAGAATTGTTTTAAGGAAAATAAAAAGAAACTCTTATATACCAAACCCAATCTATACATTAAAAAAATTTTTTTTTCCTAAAGGATTTGTCCAAATGTTTCCATGGTATTTTTGTTGTTCAGTCACTAAGTCATGTCTGATTCTTTGTGACCCCACGGATAGCAGTATGCCAGGCTTCCCTGTTCTTCACAATCTCCGGGAGTTTCCTTAAACTCATGTCCATTGAATCTGTGATGCTATCTAACTATTTTATCCTCTGTCACCCCCTTCTCTTGCCCTCTTTCCCAGCATCAGGGTCTTTTCCAATGAGTTGGCTCTTTGCATCAGGTGGCCAAAATATTGGAACTTCAGCTTCAGTATCAGTCCTTCCAATAAATATAGAGCATTGATTTCTTTTAGGATTGACTGGTTTGATCTCCTTGTTGTCCAGGGGACTCTCAAAAGTCTTCTCCACCACCATGGCTCAAAAAACTCTTCATAGGTCTCAAAAAAAAAAAAAAAAAAAGATTTCATGATTCTCCCTTTTAGAAAAAAGACTTCATGATTCTCCCTTTTAGCATTCTTCTTCAGTGACTTAGATATGCTAGAGCAATCTGACTTTTATAAGAATATACAGTATTTTGCAAACTTTCCAATCACACAGTGTCGTTCTGAGACCATATCATCTTGTATAAATGTTGATTCAAGGAATATATTTTGGAAAATATTCTTAGGGATGAAAAATGCAGAATAGCTCAAAGGATGATTTAGTGAAGTTTTTATAGATCATTAGCTTGTTAGTCTGATGACCTAAAGGAAAACTATCTTTGACTTTCAGTTAGTTTTGAAACATTACCAATGTATTAGAAATTAGGTAGATATTTAGACCCTTATAAGTATTACTGAAGGGCTTCCCAGGTGGTGCTAGTGGTAAAGAACCCGCCTGCCAGTGCTGGAGATGCAGGAGATGTGGGTTTGATCCCTGGGTCAGAAGATGCCCTGGAGGAAGGCATGGCAACCCACTCCCATATTCTTGCCTGGAGAATCCCATGGACAGAGGTGCCTGATGGGCTACAGTCCGTAGGGTTATAAAGAGTTGGATACGACTAAAACGACTTAGCACAGCAGAGCACAGGTAAAATCCATGGAAAAAATACCTTTTAAAAATGTTAGCAGCTCACCTAGTGTCTTTATAGACCCTCTGCCATGGAATTATCTTCGCAACAGTGTTTTCAAGTAGATATTAGTAAACTGTGATTCCGAGCTGGCCAGTTATTTTCTCAAGATCACACAGCTTGTTCATGGGAAAGCCAGAACTGAGTTCTGAGATTCTGATCACACGTTTTGTTTTCCTTCCCATTACAGTCCTTCTTCATAAGACTAAAGAAGATAACATATAACATATAGGCTAGTTCAAAACTTGTCCTGAACTTGTTTTTATTGCAGTCCTTTGATGGGTATAAGGATGCCCAAACCTTCCTGCGCTCTGTTTGATTACCTCTTAAGTCTTGCCTTATGCGTAATACAGAATTTCACTCTCCTCTCTTTCTCAAGGAAAATCATAGAATTTGAACAATAATTGATCATCAGTAGAGTGTTTAGTGTATCAATAGGTTCATGGGAGGAAACAAAGATCTTCTTCCTTTGACTAGGTTAAAAAAAAAACAACCAAAATGTCTTTTATAAAGCAATTTTTTCCTGTTAACTTTAAAAAACTCATATGTACTTTCAAGAAAATTTAACCCATATGTTTTCAAATCATTTGCACTTAATTCATCACATGTTTGGTAAGAGCTATTTGATTTCCTAGAAGTGTAGGGACACTTGTTCATAGGATTTTAAAGCCCTTCTTTCCTTGAAGTCTCATCTTACAAGGTTTTCCAGTGAACTAGGCCACAAATGACTCAAACTCAGGATCCCTGATCTTAGGTTTCCAAGTAGCATCTCTCAGATGGTCCTTGGTTTTGTTTATTTATTTAGGCTCCACTCTGCAGCATGTGACTCTTAGCTCCCCAACCAAGGGTCAAACTCATGCTCCCTGCCCTGGAGGCATGGAGTCTTAACTGCTGGACCGTCTGTAAGTCCCCCAGATGGTCCTTTAAAGGTCAGTGTTTCTCTGGCTTCCAGGCCACCATGCACTGTCAAAACGTGGGATTCTACCTCTACTCTTGTTGTCTTCTTTGCTGTGGACCCAGACCATCTCTGTTGAGGCTAGACTTCCTTAACTTCGCAGAGTTAACCACAAACATCTTGCTCTTGAAATCAGCTCCCAAATTCTTTGACATTCTCTCCAATTTTGCTTCCAAACTATACTGAAAAAAGCCACCCATGTTCTTCACCAACTTGATTAGCCCTGATGCATCAGTTGCTTCTGTGACTCCCATCTTGCTTTTTATTTATTTATTTTTAAAGGAAGGATAATTACTTTACTGTATTGATTTCTACCAAACATCAACATGATCATGCTTGCTTTTTTGAGCCTACAATAAAATAACCAAAAAGGAGGAAAGAAAAAGGAAACCATGAGATTTTGCTGCTTAACAAAAAAATGGCAATTGGATTTCTTGTCAGAGAATCTGAGTCTTTCATAATAAGGGTGTTCAGAAGGTCTTGGTCAAGATGCCTCAGGATACAGGAGTATTAATGATTGTATTAAAACTGCTCTGATTTTAAGTTGAGTTGCTGGCATAGTAAGCTAATGGTTAGTAAGGCCATTTTTATAAGCCCTTTTGACAAAATTCTTTAGACAACTACTCTTTAAGATTACAATGACCATTAGTCAATATTAGCATGAATTAATGTTATTATTAGTAAAAGATAATATTTATTTGCTCTATGCTGCTGCTGCTGCTGCTAAGTCACTTCAGTCATATCCAACTCTGTGTGACCCCACAGACGGCAGCCCATTGGGCTCCACCATCCCTGGGATTCTCCAGGCAAGAACACTGGAGTGGGTTGCCATTTCCTTCTCCAATGCATGAAAGTGAAAAGGAAAGTGAAGTCACTTAGTCGTGTCTGACTCAGCGACCCCATGGACTACAGCCTACCAGGCTGCTCCATCCATGGGATTTTCCAGGCAAGAGTACTGGAGTGGGATGCCATTGCCTTCTCCTGCTCTTTGCTAGGAAGTGTCAAATCTCATTTTGTCCTCCTAGTTACCTAATGATGTAGATATTATTATCATGTGCCCAGAGATTCTACCAGAATGCCCAGAGCTGCCTAAAAATACCATCTTGCCTAAAAATTCCATCTTCATTAAGGAACAGAGGACTTTTGGTAAAAGACTGATTCCCAAGCTTAGAATTTATTTCTTCAAGGCAGTAACTTTAAATAATTCTAAAGAAGTTACTGTAAAGTTTTTGGGAGGGTCTACCTTGGAGCAGTATTGATAGATTTCTCAAGATATTTATAGGGAATCAAGAAAATATGCAATAAGAAGGCAAATAGGCTGGAATTAGAACTTTTGTTCTAAGGAAAAAACAAAAAAGGATGAAGTAGCTTGAATAGGTAAACAATGTGTTCTCCAGGTAAGGCAATGGCACCCCACTCCAGTACTCTTGCCTGAAAAATCCCATGGACAGAGGAGCCTGGTAGGCTGTAGTCCATGGGGTCACGAAGAGTCGAACACTTACCGAGCAACTTCACTTTCACTTTTCACTTTCATGCATTGGAGAAGGGAATGGCAACCCACTCCAGTGTTCTTGCCTGAAGAATCCCAGGGATGGTGGAGCCTGGTGGGCTGCCATCTGCCATCTGTGGGGTCGCATAGAGTTGGACATGACTGAAGCGACTTAGCAGCAGTAGCAGCAGGTAGCTTTGGTATAGTATTGTTCATTCATCCACTATTTGTGATCAGTTCAATCCCTCTGAATTCCTCCTCCTTTTTCCCAACACATTTTATATGCTGAGGAAGGTGAGATCTGGGAGGAGCTGAGCTGCAGAAACAATAGAAGGGGCTCTTTTTAGAGGCTGTGGGGAAAACAAGATGGTAAGAGATGAGAAATTGGTTGAGAAAACCAGACTTGGTGAGATGATAAAAAATATCTAATCAGCAATAAGAATTTGACGTTCATAGTGTTTGGCGTGAATCTTCTTCCCACTTCGACATGAGACTTTAACTAAAAACATTTTGTCCAATATATCATGGAATTAGAGCTTCAAAGTACACTCATGAGCTAAATTCCGATTCAAATTAGGTGCCAGGTAAAAAAGAGGTTGCTTAAACTGGGCCCAACACACAGGAATTACAAGTGTTTTCAACATATTTATCAAATGCTTACTCTACACAATGGTCTGGGATAGATATTAGGGATACTGTGTAAATAAGATGTTTCTGTCCCCAAGAAATTTAGTCATAAATAGACAAAAACTGCATGTGAAGAGTTAGAAAGTAGGTTAGAATTAGAGTTAGAATTAGTTAGAAAGTAAGTTAGAATTTAAAAAAGAGTTAGAATTGTAGGGTGCGTGGGAATACCTGTGGAGGATGCTATTCCCACGGTGACAGAGATAGGAAATGTGAACTTGGAAGGCAGGACATTGAAAGGAACTCTGAATTCCTTTACTGGAAGGCTCTCTGAAAACTAAGAGGTTGCTGATGAATTTGGAGGCTTGTGGAGACTGCTCTCACATTTCCGTCGTGGAGAGCAATTAAGGATAAATATGAGACTTGCTGTCAGTCCCAGCAGAAGGCCAGCGGGTACGTGGTAGAAGCCTCAGCTTTTCCTGATGTTTTTAGCGGCCTTTAGCGACCGCAGAATAGATTTTCAAAATGTGTCCCTCCCTTTGTTGGTGAAAGTGCTTTGAATAGACAAGCATTTTTCCTGTGCCCAGAAAGGCTATGGGGATGGGTTAGGCCATGAGTTTGGGTGGGAAAGGCTGGTGTGTTTTCTTATGGACTACAGGGAGGTTTATTATTCCGGGGCCTTCCCTGGTGGTCCAGTGGTTCAGACTTCGTCTTCCGATGAAGAAGGTGCTGGTTTGAATCTTGATTAGGGAGCTAGGATCCCATAAGCCTCTGGGCCAAAACATGAAACATAAAGGAAACAATATTGTAACAAATTCAATAAAGACTTTAAAATTGGTCCACATAAAAAAAAAAAAAAAGAGTCCTGAAAGCCAGCTCATCTTTCCCTTGGTCTGTAACCTAACACAAAAATCTCGGATTCGACACTGGCCAGAAGCAAAGCGCGCTCTGAGGGCTCACGAGGACTGTCGTCGCTCCCCGCCTCGGTCAGCCGTGACCGATTACCGTAGACCGGGCGGCTTGAGCGACCAAGGTGTGCTGCTCACGGTTCTGGGGTCTGGGCAGAGCAGGTCAGTGTCTGACGAGGGCCCACTTCCTGCAGTGCCGGCGGCTGTCTTCTCCTTGGTCCTCACGTGGCGGAGAGCAGAGAAGCAGGCTGTCCTGGCGCCCTTACGAGGGCACTAATCCCACTCATGGGCTGCCCTGGTGGTTCAGTGGTAAAGAGTCTGCCTGTCAATGCAGAGGCTCAGGTTCAATCCCCGGGTTGGGAAGACCCCCCACCCCCACCCCCACCCCCAGAGAAGGAACGGCAACCCACTCCAGTACACCTGCCTGGAAAATTCCAGACAGAGGAGCCTGGTGGGCTACAGTCCATAGGGACATGGCTCAGCGACTGAGCAAGAGCACACAGTCCCGTTTGTGAGGGTTCCAGCCTCAGGACCTTGCCTACTTCTAAGCACCTCCCAAAGGCCCCCACCTCTGAATACCATTGACTGGGGGAGGGGCGTATCAACAGATGAACTTTGAGGGGCAACACTCAGTCAGTCCATACCGTTCCACTGACTCTCTGCTGGGGATGAACGAGGCCAGCCCACAAATCCTGTGTGAAGGGTTCAGCGGACCATCCATTTGAACTGGAAACACAACTATATCATCGTTTTTTAACTTAAAATAAATATTTTAAAGTCTCTCCTTTTGGTTACACTCAATCTCAGAAGGCCACTAGGCAGGGCAGCTCTGTGAAAACGAGTCTTTCAGAGCCATTTCAATTGTGCAGGCCCGTGATTCGCCCTGCTTGTCTGGCTGGGGCTATGGTCACGGCCGAAACGACATCAACACCACATTGCCCCTGACTCCCCAAGCCTGAAAGAGAGACAAAACATTCTGTAACTGGGATTGCTTTGCATGAGTTTTAATTTGATTAGTAACATCCCATAAGGCCAACCCGGTATATGGAAATTATGGACAATTAAAGCCGTGATCAATTAGGTCTAAATTGTTAGTCCAGTAAGAGGCAGTAACAAGAACTCTTGATTTTCAAAATCTTTTCTCCTAATCCTTTTGCCCTAGCAGTCCTCATAATGACAGATGAAAACTCTTCTGTTACTCCTGTGTTATGCCAGGAGTTTAGATAAATCCATTCACTTTTATTATTTAGGAGCATGCAACCAGATTGTCTAGGTATAAATAATGTATTAAAAAATCTTTGCAAATGCAACATACTTCCTTTTTATCACCATCATAAAAACAATAAAAATAATCGTCCAAATGGCAATCCAGAATATGCAGACCATGTGTACAGTACAAGGACCTACCATCTCTGGATAAATTAGGTACAAATGTCCTCAGATTAGTTTATAAAAGCTTCAGAGCAGTGTCTTCAAAGGACACTTGAACTTTAAAGATATGAAGTGAGACATAGCATTGTAGAAAAATCCTGACTTCAAAACTATAGCCTTTTTCGTTTTTAGTAATAAACTGAGAAAAGAAAATATCCCCTGGAGGAATTTTCAGAACATAGTTTAGTGGGTCTCTATCTGGGTCCTTGTGTCTCCACCCAGGTCAAGAAGCACCTGTTTCTTATTTCCTGGTGAACTGTTCCCAAGCCTTCAAGGCCCAGGTCATATGCCACCTCTCCAAGAAGCAGTCTGTATTCATCCCAGAAGATGTACCCCTGAACTCCCATAGGCATTTCTTCACTGGGCCCCTTACAGTTATCTTGTGATTTTCTTCCTTGTCTTCATTACCTTGCCCTTCACACTGCAGACTGTTCTCTGCATCCCGTGGTGTTTGGCATATGATCTTGAACCCAGAAGCCACAGATAAGCTTTTGCTGAATTTATCAATGACTTACTAAATTCTTGTTACAAATGTACTCTCATGTCCTTGAGGAGATGATATATACTCTTTTAATTTTTTTCCTCTATTACTGAGAAAGGTCTAAAACTGAGTTTCATTGAGATTTAAGCTTGTGACCCTCATACATCAGCCAAAACAAAAATCTGGTTGTTCACTTAAAAGAATTCTTGCAGGGAAAGATCCATGTGACATGCTGACAGAGACGCTCTCTAAGCTCAGATTAAGAGTAGATATTTGGGAAATTCCCTGGTGGTCTAGTGGTTTAGACTCCACGATAGGGGGCCCAGGTTCAATCCCGGGACAGGGAACTTGATCCTGCGTGCCAGGCAATAGTTTATAGCTGATTATACAACCTACGGGAGAATGTTTGTTTTTTAATGGCAACTGTCCCCCAGATAAAGCAGTTAGAAAGGGATTGAAAGGGATGGAAAAGAGAGATGTTGTCCAGCCATGGCTATGGTCATGGCCAAAATGACTGTTCTCCAGATCTAAGACTTTATAGCCCACTCCAGTGTTTTTGCCTGGAGAGTCCCAGGGACGGGGGAGGCTGGTGGGCTGCCGTCTATGGGGTCGCACAGAGTCGGACACGACTGAGGTGACTTAGCGGCAGCAGCAGCTGTTTAATAGTGAATACTCAGTGAGTATTAAAAATAATCATTTGAATTGCTGGAAGGAGTCATGAACAAAAGAGGCAAGGGTAATGGCCTCAGATGAGGTTCAGTTCAGTTCAGTTCAGTCACTCAGTTGTGTCCAAGTCTTTGAGACCCCATGGACTGCAGCACACCAGGCCTCCCTGTCTGCCACCAACTCCCCGAGTTTACTCACACTCATGTCAATCTCGTCAGTGATGCCATCCAACCATCTCATCCTCTGTCATCCCCTTCTCCTCCTGCCTTCAATCTTTCCCAGCATCTGGGTCTTTTCCAGTGAGTCAACTCTTCCCATCAGGTGGCCAAAGTATTGGAGTTTCAGCTTCAACATCAGTCCTTCCGATGAACATCCAGTACTGATCTCCTTTAGGATGTACTGGTTGGATCTCCTTGCAGTCCAAGGCACTCTCAAGAGTCTTCTCCAACACCACAGTTCAAAAGCATCAATTCTTCGGCGCTCAGCTTTCTTTATGGTCCAACTCTTACATCCATAGATGACTACTGGAAAAACCATAGCTTTGACTAGATGGACCTTTGTGGGTAGGAGATTAGGCTTTTAATCCCACTGCTATTCCTTTGACATTTTTGTTTATTGCAGCCATACCTTATTCTGTTGTGCTTCATTTTATTGTGCTTTGAAGATATTGCTTAAAAAGAAAAAAAAAATTGTAAGTTGGTTACAGTCCTACACTGAGCAAGTCTAAAGATCCCTTGGAGAAGGAAATGGCAACCCACTCCAGTAATCTTGTCTAGAGAATTCCATGGATAGAGGAGCCTGGCAGGCTACAGTCTATGGGGTCAAAAAGAGCTGGACACAACTGAAGTGATATAGCAGGCATTACTGTGCTCTGAAGACGCTGCTTGTGTTTGGTTTTTGACAGACTGAAGGTTTGCGGCGGTTCTGCCCTGAGCGAGTCTATCAGTGCCATTTTTCCAACAGCAGTTGCTCGCTTTGTGTTTTGGTAATTCTCACAAAATTTTCAAGCTTTCTCATTGTTATCGTATTTATTGTGGTGATCTTTGATCTGTGACCTTTGACTTTAGTACTAGGACTTGCTGAAGACTCAAATGACCATTAGCATTTGTAGCAATAAATTATTGTTTCATTAGATATGTACATTGATTAATTTATTGGGCTAATGCTATTGCATAGTATAGTGTAAGCATAAGTTTTATCTTCACTGGAAGCCAAACATCTTTGTGTGATTGACTTTATCATGATATTCCCTTCACTGCAGCGGTCTAGAAAGGAACCTGCAGTATCTCTCAGGTGTGCCTGTATCTTTGTAAAATAACATCCCCTGTCTTGTCTGACACATTTATAGAAATCTAAGGGTTGGCTTTCATTGCAGTACAGTACAAAAGGCATATAGGAAGTGACCTTGGTGAGCCCAGGCAACAGAAGTCAAAGGCGAGGAGCAGAGATGCAGATGGAAAGATGGCCCAGTGGAGAAGAAAGCAGAAAGCTGGGGAGGGCATCAGATGAGGCCTGCGTGACACCCCTGGCTTGGCCGTATCACTTTGCTGGTACTTATTCACTTTAGCTGCTATTTCTATAATTCTTAACATCTAAAGCTCAAGGAAAGAAAGAGTTAAGATTAAGGTAGTGAGAAGTTATGAGTGACTTGAGTTGGCAAGTGCCTCAGTAATTGTACAGGGGTCAATGAGCTTGTTTTGCGAGGGGCAGATGGTAAATAATTCTGACTTTGCAGGCCCTTTGAGGTCCATTGTAATTACTCATCTCTGCCATTTTAGCATGAATGCCTGCGTGTGTGTATACTAAGTCGCTTCAGTCATGCCGACTCTTTTGCTTCTCCATGGACTGTAGCCCACCAGGCTCCTCTGTTCACAGGGTTTTCCAGGCAGGGATACTGGAGTGGGCCGCCATGCCCTTCTCCAGGGGATCCTCCTGACCCAGAGACTGAACTCACATCTCTTACATCTGCTGCACTGGCAAGTGGGTCCCTTACCACTGGTGCCCCCTGCAAAGCCCGACGTGAGAGCAGCCACAGGCCATGTATAAATGAACAGGGCTGGCTGTGTCCCAGTGAAATGTTATTTGTGGCACAGATGTTTGAATTCCTTACAGTTTTTGCATGTCACAACATACTCTTCTTTTGATTGTTTATCAATAACCTTGAAATGAAAATTGTTTTTTTTTTAAGCTTGTATAGAAGCAAGTGGGAGTCTGGATTTGCCCACAGGCTGTAGTTTGACAACACCTGGTCTTATCCAACCTCCTCATTTACAGATACAAATGGAGGCCCAGAGAGGAAGTGACCGGCTGGGGATCACACAGCAAGTTGTTATGGCTACTTTTCTTCTCCTGAGCAGACTGGTTCTATTCAAGAAAGGACAAAAGAGAAGCATCATTCAGAGAGAATAACTCAAGATGTTGGATTGTTGGAAATATAAAATGTTGGGTTGCAGAACCTAATTGTATATTCTGGGATGTATTTGTGATTGTGGACATTCCAGAGATCAGTTAGGCATTAATCAGATAGGGTAAATATTCATGTTTGTAAAAATACTGTTATCTGCCCCTCACTAGAAACCTCATCAAGATAGCAACATTGAGACCATGCAGACCTTTTAGCAGAAAAAGAAAGATTTTTTAAAAAGTGGTGCCAAGAACATGCAAAATGTGATTCTGCCACTGAGCAAAATCCTAACTTTCCCACCCCAAAATAAGAAGTTATAATTATCAAAAGGTTTTATGTTACTTATGTAAATTTTATTTTATGTAATAAAATTTTATTTATTTAAATTCCTTTAAATATTAACTTCTGCCTGAGTAGAAGTTAATATTGTTACATGTCTTCTCTAAACATGAGTTCAGAGAACTTACTGTCATTCATCTCTCTAGATGGGATATACTTCTAATTCCTAACCTTTTTAGAGAAATGAGAGGTGAATGACTGCCCCACAGTGTGTGGCCAGGTGATATTTTGGTATCTGACATTGGATTTAAGATTTCTTTAAAGACTCCTTCTAGCAAATTTCCTGGCAGTCCACTGGTGGGGTGAGGGTTCAATCCCTCTTCGGGGAGCCAAGATCTTTCATGCCTCATGGCCAAAAAACCAAAACATAAAACAGAAGCAATATTCTAACAAATTCAATAAAGACTTTAAAAGATGGAGTACATAAAAAAAAAAACTAAAAAAAAAATGAAGGATTCTATATTCAACTGTTTCTGATTAGAAGGACAGTTGCTCCTCCGGGGCATGCTAAAGTTACACACTGTACGTGTGATCAAGTCATTGAACGCCAGCCTCCTGGCCAACGGCACACAGTGCTGATACTACCATTCTACAGATGAGGAAAGTCAAGTTCAAGCACGTGAGGTAGATCCATAGTTAATTAACACGAGACTTGGGATAAAACTCAGGCAAAGAGGACGTTGAACTCCCACACAGGGCACAAAAAGTTAATGTTGTAGCTCTCTGATGGCACTGAATTTCATTAATTTGGTGTTAATATTTCCAGTGTGAAACATTCTAATGAAGTGTTTATTCAATGAGAGGAGGAGGAGGGTGGGGCCTCACTGTTTCATCCCCAACACCAACAGAATCAGAATTTTTCTACCATTTAATGACGTGGGGCATCCCACACTGCTGGGTTATACAGATGTCTCTGTGTAAGAAAATCCAATTCAAGGAAATCAAAATGTTTCCTTTTGGAAATAATTATTTGCATCTCAAAAGGATGCTTAACAAAAGATTTACATTCGGTTTTCCTCTAAATAGTGAGTTAAGTATATTTATAATATGATTTCATCTATAAAAAGGTTTGATTGACACAATTTTCAAGTAGATCAGTTCATTGATTGTTAAGACATAAGCTACATATGTATTCCATAGCTGAATGAAACCAAATCAAAGAGCAATAAGGAAGAAATTAGAAAATGTGAGAATCCTTTAAAGGGAGTACCTCTTCTTCCCAGGGCAGGAATACACCCTTTATAGCAGATGAACTACAGAGACCAGCCTTTGCTGGAACCAGACTTATCATAGGAAGACCAAATCTTTGATCTTTAGAAATATCCATTTTATATTGTGGGAAATTTTGTTTTTCATTCTTTTTGTTTGGCTGCGTGTATGCCAGATCTAAGTTCCCAGGCCAGGGATCAAACCCATGCCCCTGCAGTGGAAGCACAGAGTCTTAACCTCTGGCCCACCAGGAAGTCCCCACACTTGCTTTTCTGACAGCCCCACCTCATTCTTTATTCTGCTCTCGGGCTTCCCTGTGGCTCAGCTGGTAAAGACTGCCTGCGGGAGACCTGGGTTCAGTCCCTGGGTTGGGAAGATCCCCTAGAGAAGGGAAAGGCTACCCACTCCAGTATTCTGACCTAGAGAATTCCATGGACTGTATAGTCCATGGGGTCACAGAGAGCTGGACACAACTGGGTGACTTTCATAGGGAACAACCAGAAGCAGGTTGCCTCTCTCCAATTCTTCTGATAATGCCAAGAGGACAACTTAGATTCTTAAAAAAAAATCATATCTACTTCCTTTGTTTCTCATAAAGCACATGTTCCAAACCCCACTTTTCCTTACATGTGTCCTCTTCTGGATAATTCGATTCTGTCACTGTCCTTTCTTACATCGAGGGAACCAGCACTGAAAAAGTATATAACAAATGCGTTCCACAGAGCACAGAGAATGATATGGACTTCTGCTTAATGAAATCTAAGGAAAGCTAAGGAAAGTTTTTCACATCTGAAACCTCTGCCCCCATGAAGAGGTCGCTGACTTACACTTTTGACGGTGTTGAACCAACATTTTAATCCTCGGTTCACATCTGCCAGTACTGTTTTCAATGAGCAACTGTTATGAAACATTTAATTTTAAAGTATTTTCTTTTACATTTGGTATTAATTCAAAAGAAAACAGGGGTCACAATAAATCAACTCCGTGAATGTTTACATGTACGTTACAACAGAGCTATTCATGTTTCCCATACATGGACCCTTAATTCATTGAAGGGAACTAGCTTGGAGGCATTACCCACGGAAAAACCTTGGACTAAATCACATACCAGTGGATTGTTTCATTGTTGTGAAGTGAAGTGGAAATACTGGTGACGAGAGACTTCTGTTTACGTGAAACGGGTCTGTGCAAAATGTGATTTCAAGATGGCTTTTTGGTGGAAACCTGCTGTTTCCATGCCACTGGCTTATTACTCACATTTAAAAATGAACTCCATGCTAGGCAAGACGTCCACATGTTCAATCACTTCAAAATGATTATGGCTGTGTTTTCATTAAAAATGTTTCAATAACCATGGGAAGCTCATGAAATTCAAAACATGAAAAATGTCTGGGTGGTAAACATGTCTCTGAAATTCCGATAAGCAAGGTGACCTGGGCTTCCATGACAAATGACTTTTAAAAAAAGAAGTAAAATGATTTTAGTTCAGTTTAGTAAAAGGAGGGGATGTGTTGGTCAGGGGTGAATGTAGCGACGGTATGAATCGGCGGTCAACCCACAGTTGTTTCAATAGCCCCTGTCTCACTGTTCAGCTGTATCTCCTGCAGAGAGAAGGTGTGGTACTAGCTGATGTCCACGGCCCACCCACAGGCATGAGCTTTCTGTGAAAACTAGGGTTCTGTGGCCACATTTCCTTACTGCATTTGTCACTGCTGCCTCTGTACCCTGACCTGCCTCTGTAAGCCAGTGTGAGCCCCTAACATTTGGATCAAGGATATAAACACGTGGCTCTTGAACAGGGCCCATGGAAGATGTCAGTCTTATTTGACAGGTGCTTGTTCCCAGGGAGCTTAGAAACAAGGTCACACTTACCCTCAGCATGGGGCTCCAGGCAGCCAGTGCGCAGAACTGGTCCAGTTCTCATTCAGTCCCGTTCAGAGAACCCATTCTGCCCCCACTTGTGTTCTCCTTAAGCATAAACTTCCAAGGAATCTTGACTCATGCCAGACGCATGTATTTCTGTCAGCTCCGGTCCAAGGGCCAGAAGACTGGATACACCTAGAGTAATGGGCAAAATGTAAAGAGACAGGGAGCAGCCAGGAAATACAAGCAACATGACGGCGTCTTAAATAATCCTCAGTATCTGCCACTTTGTCATTTTATTTATTTGTTTATATAGCTGGGTATCTTATTGGCAGTGAGTTTGCTAAGGAAACCAAATAGTTGGAAAGAGAGCCCCAACCCATTCATGAAGTCTTTTCTCTGCTTTCATGGAGTAAGAGCATTGAAGCATAGCTCTTGTTCTACAGAAGCATAGCCCATCAGATGCCAGCATGATGGGTGTCGGCGTCCCTTATTTAGAAGGAGATCATGGGGGTTAGCCTTTTTGTTTTCACCAAAGAATTTATCTTTAAGGTCAGTCATCTGTTGCAATTCTCTTTCCTCTCTCCCTCTTCTCTCCATCCCTCCTTCCTTTCTTTCTTTCCTTATTTACTTGAGAATGTTCTCCCACTCATGAACATTTGGGAGAAGTTAAGCCAATTCAAGGATGACATTTCATGAAAATTACACCTAGTAAGACAAAACATATTTTGTCCTTCTTTTGGATGCCTGAATTAGAACTAAGCACATAAACACAGGTGGGAGGTGCCGCTCATGCAACAGAAATAACCGTATACCAACATCTCCCTCCATCCACGGTGGCTGATGTTCTTGACATGGGAGAAAGCCTGGGTCAGTCCTCTTTGTTGTGGGCAGCATCAAATTTCTTATGACAATACCTAACAGATATCCAGTGCTTACTTTATTACGCCAGGCATATTATATGCATTGTCTGATTTGATCTCCAGCAAAAATAAAAAGGTATAAACTTTTCAAATGTCCATTTTAGCAGTGAGGACATTGAGGCTGAGTGGTTAAAAAATCTTGTTCCAGAGTCACAGTTGCCAAGTAGTAGGTAAGAATTTTGTTGTTGTTGTTGTTGTTTGGCTGCCTGGGGTCTTAGTTGCAGCATGTAAACTTTCTAGTTGTGACATGTGGGACCTAGTTCGCTGACCAGGGAATGACTCGAGGCCCTCTCTGCATCGGGAGCTTGGACTGTTAGTCACTGGACCACCTGGGAAGTCCCAAGAATTTAAAACCAGGTCTGATGGCGCCAGATTCAGAGTTTAGTCACAGTGCTTCGGTGCCTCCATGGAATTTGTAGGAGGAAGGAATTTCTCTTCCACCTCTGATATAAATAAGCTTTTGTCTACACGTTCCTTATTGCTACCTGTAAGAAATGAGATATGTAATGACATGACTAAATTAGTTCAAGCACATTTGGCTCCAAATTAGACGGTGCAAAGCATCATTGATAAACCACCAGCTAACCACCTTAACCTCCACATTTCCTGAGTAGTTAGAAGGAAGTTACAACCTCTCTTAAATCTCTGGATATACAGGATGATAATTTCCCAATAAACCAATCCTGTTACTATCGGAAGATTTGAAAACTTCTAACGATTATTACCAATGCCTCTAAACAACATGGGCTGGCAACAGCCAATCAAAATCTCCCATTGGATGATGCTTGAGTTTTATTTCCAAAAGGTAATTTAGCAGAAATGGAGTAACTGTTCATTATTTTCTGTCATTTTTATATCATTTTTTGCCATGCATATTGTGCAGTAATTGCAGGAAATTAAATTTGAATCTTGTGACACAAGCATGTTGTGAATATCATAAAAAACACATATGTTCATAAATGGTAAAAAAAAAAGGTGATAAAAATTACATTTAGAAAACTTTTACAGTCTTTCAGAACAATGGGAAAGGGAGTGTTTGAAGGTTCTTTGTTCAGGCTGAATCTCTAGGTGGAAATGCTTTCAGGAGGCAAAGTTTTGTTTCGTGGGGCATATTTGTATTTTTGCTATTTTCTCCAAATAGTTTACATGGTGCCCTAAGAGCAGGAGGACATTTAAAATCCCATACAAAGAACTGGCTTGAAAAGAACTCCTGGCCAGGTCCAGTAGACACAGAGCCTGCAGACAAAGCCGTTTCTCCTTGCCACGTGAAAGAACGGACAGGGAACCACCATGACTTTTTCAGCTTCTGCTGTTGTGTCTCCTCTGCTTGGTGGCGCCTGCTGCTTTCCTTGCTGCCTCTTTCTGGATATGGTTAATTCCTATCTAATCCTCTTAGTGATGCTGTAGACACATCCTTGAAGCTGTATGTTTGCACCCTACTGTGTGGCTTGACCTAGAGTCAGCCTCATCAGTTGATGTGATGGAAGAGCCCTCAGGGAGTGCTGATTTGGCTGCCGTCATCAATACCATCTCAGATCCAGCTTTCATCATGTGATTTCTCTGGGTCCACGGGTAATCCTCTGGAATGGTCTCACTCCGCGATTTCCTATATTAATAATGGCAGACAATGAATTCATCCTAACACATTTGCAGCATGATAAAGCATTACCTTTTATGAATTAATGCCACCCAGGACTGGCAAGTTACTTAGGTGCCTGACTCTCCTTACAAAAATCCTCTGTCTACCATCCAGATATAGTGTGTAGTCAAGCTCAGTTCCGGACTTCTTATGAAGACTGCTTTGACCACTTCAGTTGATTACTAGTTCCTCTCTTTGAAGTTCTTATTGACTGAGTTGTTCATTTCACTTTAACAGTTGAGCATCAGTTATGAGAATCTTTTGTTAAAATGTCAAATCTTTGTTAGTAGAAACTAGGTCTCTGTTATCCTTCAGATCCTTCAGGATGCTTCAATAGTACCTGTATCTTCATCCAAAACCATCATGATCCTATTAGCCTCCCCAAGCCAGTCCTTACTTGCTACTGTTGCTACTGCTTCCATTGTTTCTAATACCCAGGCAACAGTCTTACAAGGGAAGTCTTGACTTCCCTCTCTCCGTCACACCCCATAGTTAATCAATTGCAGAGTTCTTCAGATTGGCAATTTTTTGATTTGTTTGGTCTCTAGAACCCTTTTATCAAAGGAAATCTTGTATAAAAGTCCAGTGTATAAAAAAAGCAGGACTTCTTTGGTGCTTCAGTGGTTAACAATCCTCCTGCAACGCAGGGGACAGGAGTTGGACCCCTAGTCTGGGAAGATTCCACATGTCCCAGGGCAACCAAGCCCACGCCCCACAGACTACTGTAGCCCGCATACGCTAGAGGGCACACGCCCGCGTACCCTAGAGGGCACGCGCCTGCATACGCTAGAGGGCACGCGCTCTAGAGCCTGTGCTCGGCAGTGAGAGAAGCCACCCCAATCAGAAGCCCCTGCAGTGCCCTAGAGAGAGCTTGCCTGCCGCAGCGGAGACCCAGCGCAGCCAAAAATAAATAAATAAAGGTGAAGGAAAAGAGAAAAGGAAAAGCAGCCAGTGTAAGAAGAGGCGGAACTGCCTGGTGCCCCCAACTGCAGTGCTTGAAAGAACTAGACTCTCTGAGACTGAACGCCATTTAAAGGCATGAAAAAGCAGCATGCGAGAGTGGAAAACACTGGCATAGACCAGAGGATCTGAACTGAGCCTTGGTTTTCTTATCTTTAAAATAGGGTATCTTCCCTGCTTTCATCACAGGCTTAGTGTAAGGATTAAACAAGGTTGCATGTGAAAGCACATGGCAAACCATCACAAGCCCTGTTGACTTAGGGAGCCACCAGCTCTTGTGTGATCTTCAGGGTCCTATTCTCGTTCTGCCTACTGCCTAGCCAAACACTGCTTCATAGAGTAATCCTCCTAAAGCACATCCCTTCTGCATCATTTTATTTTTTATAATAACATTATTTGTTAGAGTGAAACCATTGCAACTTAGTAAGATGGAAAATTCTAACATACAGACCTGAAATAGGTCAATGAATGCATGCGCTAATTATCCTGCTTTAACAATAATCCATATTTTTCCTATCTTGTTTCTATGAAAAAATTTAAAAACCTAATGAGATGTCTGAAAATAGAAGAACAGTTGAATAAACTGGGGACTATTGATTTGTAGTGCTGCTGCTGCTGCTGCTAAGTCGATTCAGTTGTGTCCGACTCTGTGCGATCCCATAGACCGCAGCCCACCAGGCTCCCCCGTCCCTGGGATTCTCCAGGCAAGAACACTGGAGTGGGTTGCCATTTCCTTCTCCAGTGCATGAAAGTGAAAAGTGAAAGTGAAGTCGCTCAGTCGTGTCTGACTCTTAGCAACCCCATGGACTGCAGCCTACCAGGCTCCTCCGTCCATGGGATTTTCCAGGCAAGAGTACTGGAGTGGGGTGCCATTGCCTTCTCTGGAAATAGAGTGCTATGAAGCCTTAAAAATAGTACAGATTTGTATTATAAAACAATTCAGAATATATGGTATTACTGCAACTATGAAAGTTCAAAAATGAATATTCAATCTGTGTAGAAAAAAAGATGGGAAGTACAGTAAAATATTAACTAGTTTCCCTTTAGTGTTTCATATCATTTCTTGACTCAGAGATGTCTAATAATTACCACTGACTGCTAATTAAGATCAAGTATTTCAATTTAGTGTAGAATCCTTTTACAGTGAAGTCGGACTTCCCTTTCTAGTTATTAGTGGCTGTCATCCTTTCACATGAACCTGATGCTTTAGCAAAATCACCTACTGAGTCTTTTCTAAATGCATCCTCTTCTTGCTTGTCTCTCAACTTGTGTTCTGACTGTCCACTTTGGTACCATCCCTGAAATACAATCTATGATTCAAGTCGCATGTTTGGTACCTCATGTCTGGTGAAGCCTTTTCTGATCCCAGTCTCTGCTTCAATCTCCTCCAGCCTCCCAACAGGAAGCAGTGTAAATTCTCATGGATTCCTGAAAGGCAGAGAAATGCAGTATTTAGAAGTATGGAGGATTTATGAAAATTTCTCCTGAGTTTTTAATAAAGCAAACTGAAGTGTTTTTGAAAGCCACCTCTCTCTTTGTCTTTGGAAAGATAGGTAGACTTTTTAAAGATAGATAGAAATAGGCAGACCTTTATTTGAGGGTAAGTTTTCTCAGTTTATAATTTTTTTCCTTCTGCTGAAAGACTAAAATGCAAGTCAGAGGATGCTATTTTGGCAAATGGGGACCTTCCTTGCTGGGTCAGGGATTTTTTTTTTTTTTTGGCCATGCCATGCAGCATGCGGGATCTTAGTTCCCTTAGTGTGTGTGTGCGTGCTAAGTTGCTTTAGTCGTGTTTGATTCTGTGCGACCCCATGGACTGTAGCCTGCCAAATTCCTCTGTCTGTGGGATCCTTCAGGCAAGAATCCTGGAGTGGGTTGCCTGCCCTCCTCCAGGGGATTTTCCCAGATCAAACCTGAGCCTCTTCTCTCTCCTGCATTGGCGGCAGGTTCTGCACCACCAGCACCACCTGAGAAGCCCTAGTTCTCTTAGCTGCTGCTAAGTCGCTTCAGTCGTGTCCGACTCTGTGCGACCCCATAGACGGCAGCCCACCAGGCTCCCCCGTCCCTAGGATTCTCCAGGCAAGAACACTGGAGTGGGTTGCCATTTCCTTCTCCAATGCAGGAAAGTGAAAAGTGAAAGTGAAGTCGCTCAGTCGTGCCCGACTCTTAGCGACCTCATGGACTGCAGCCCACCAGGCTCCTCCGTCCATGGGATTTTCCAGGCAGAGTACTTTAGACAGGGATCAAACCTGTGCTCCCTACAGTGAAAGCAGAGTGTCTTAAAAACCGGACCACCGGGGAGTTCCAGACCTTCTTTTCTGAAAACTTATATTCCCTGAAAATGAGTATTGTTATCTTCACACCAAAAGATTTCAGTTGTTTAAAAACTGCTCATTTATCAATATATAATTTAGACTTAGAAAAGCAGGCTGAGTTGGTGAATATATTTAACAGAAAAAAAATAAACCGGACCACCGGGGAGTTCCAACCTTCTTTTCTGAAAACTTATATTCCCTGAAAATGAGTATTGTTATCTTCACACCAAAAGATTTCAGTTGTTTAAAAACTGCTCATTTATCAATATATAATTTAGACTTAGAAAAGCAGGCTGAGTTGGTGAATATATTTAACAGAAAAAAAATGTCACTTTAAGGTATAAAAGAGAAAGGGACCATCTGCCATGTAGGGGTTCTCATCTGTGTTTGATGCAATAACTAAAAGAATTTGCAGAAAACTAGTGATGAGACAGAATAACTCAAGTAGGCTTTTAAAGGCTCTCACTCATTTAACTACTTGATAGATAGCCTAAGTAATTTACTTAAATAAATAGATGGTGTTCATTTAAAATGATCAAAGCTTTTTGTTCATAATGATCTGCTTAAGTTAAAGATAGTTTTCCTTTTAAATACTTTAAATCTTTCCTTGTTGCCATCCTTTACACTGTCTACTTATCTTTTTTTAATAAAGACAGAATTAACTGAATGAAGATAAACTTAGTCTATGATGATTTGCATGATTTCTCTTATCAGTTGGAGGGTTTGGAATCTATAGCACTTTACTCCAGTACACCTGGACACATGATATTCCATGGAAACTCATCCATGACTTATATTTTCCTCTATCAGTTAGACAAAGAAAATGTTATATGGATACCGCACCGCCATTCCGTTGCTCACCTTGGAGACTCGAGAGTGAACTGGAATGTCAAAGCCATTATTTTAGAGACGTGCTAATGACCAGAACTCTCTGTTATTCTCCATTTCCTGCCTGAAACAACCAAAATAATAATAACAAGGTATGTGGAACAATGAACGATGATTTTCAAGACACTGGTGAACAAGCTACTAAATAAGTTTAAAACAAATCAATTAAGCCACTCTGCAATTGCCCCCAGATTTACCGCCTTGAGGTAATTTCTAGCCTTCAGTGCAGGCAAGAGAGCCTGAGCAGAACCTAGAAGAATCCCTTGGGTGAAGAGGCAGAGCTGAGAGATTGATGGGGTCAGGAGGCTGCATCATACTACAGGGAAGAGTATGACAGACTGGAGAGCTGCACAGGGAAGAAGCTCCAGAGAGTTACCCGAGGGGCCCCTCAGATAGCTAGCTGAGTGCTGACCAAGCATGTACTCGAGGCAACTTTTCAGAGAAGGGATAAAACTCACCTGAAATGATTAGAGATACAATTGCCTCGGAGTCACACAGAGTTGAAAATATTCCGTTTCCATCAGCCAAATGAAGAATTCCATGATTCCCAGGGTATTAGAGGGAGAAAGACCTTGCCTCACTACGGGGGAAGAAAAGCAATGACATTCCTAGGCAGCATATTAAAAAGCAATTACTTTGCCTACAAAGGTCTGTGTAGTCAAAGCTGTGGCTTTTCCAGTAGTCCTGTATGGATGTGAGAGCTGGATGATAAAAAAGGCTGAGTGCTAAAGAACTGATGTCTTAGAACTGTGGTGCTGGTGAAGACTCTTTGAAAGTCCCTTGGACAGCAAAGAGCTCAAACCAGTTAATCCTAAAGGAAATTAACCATGAATATTCATTGGAAAGATTGATGCCAAAGCTAAATCCAGTACTTTGGCTACCTGATGAGAAGAGCCAACTCATTGGAAAAAACCCTCATGCTGGGAAAGACTGAAGGCAGGAGGAGACGGGACGACAGAGGATGAGATGGTTGGATGGCGTCACTGCGAGATGATGAAGGCCAGGAAGCCTGGTGTGCTGCAGTCCATGGGGTTGCAGAGTCGGACAGGACTGAGCAACTGAACAGCAACAAAGGGAAGATAATCAGCCCTCCTGAGCACTGCCTTAGTCTTGCCTAACAAGCCTTAAAAGTAAGACTGAAAAGGATGAAATAGTTTGCAAGTAACTTAACTATATTACAGAGTAAAACTCAAGAGAAATATGTATAGAAATGCAAAAATATTCAATGCCCTCAAAGTAAAATTAACCTGGCATCCAAATTTTGATTGGCATCCAATCAAAAATTACTTGGCATGAAAATAAGGAGGAAAATAAAATGATTAATGGGAAAAAATTTTTAAATAAGAATTAGATGACAAAGATAGTTATTACAACTGTACTCTATACATTTATAAAGTTAAGTAGAAAAAAATTAACTAGTGAGATGGTCATTCAGACATACACATTACAAAGTCTGAGGTGAAAAATACACAGAATTAGACACTGCAGAAAAATATTTGCAAATTTGAAGGCACAGTGATAGAAATTATTTAAATAAAACAGAAAAGAAAATTAAAAAGAAATTAACAGAGCATCAGTGAACTATGGAACAATTTTAAGTAGCTTAATATAGGTATAAATAGAGTCTCCCAAATGAAGGGGGGACAAAAGTATTTGAAAAAAATAAGTGATATTTTTCCAGATTTGATGAGGACAGTAATCTTAAAGATCTAAGAGTCTCAATGAACCTCAAGCACAAGAAATGTAGAAAAAAACACCCCAGGGCACATCATACTAATAGTGACAGTGAGGAAAATCTTAAGTGCTGACAAAGAGGGAGAAAAAAAAAAGTCCCATACTTAGAAACAAAATAAGAATGACATCAAATTTCTCATCTAAAACAGTGCAAGTTAAAGTGTAATGAAGTGTAAATTTTAAATTTATGAAAGGGAAAAAACTGTCAATATGCATTTATATACACAGCTAGAGTGTCTTTCAAAATCTAAGTCAAACTGAAGACATTTTAAACATATAAAAGCTGAAAGAATTCTTGCACTAAAAGAAACAGCAAATAAAGTCATTCACACAGAAGAAGAAAAATGGATGGAAATATGGATTTAAACAAAAAATGAAGAGGACTGGAAATGGAATCTATATTGGTGAAAATATAACATTTTAATTAATATTTAAATTACTTTAAAGCATAACTGACTCAAGAAAAGTAACAATTCAGTGTGGACAGTGTTAAACTAAATAATGACAATGGTGGCGCAAAATTTGAGAGGGGAAAACTGCAGAATACTATTGTGAGACTCTAGTTCTGTATAGGAAGCGGTACAATATCATTTAAATACATGAAGTTGTGTAACATCACTTGGTAAGTTAAAAATATATCCAATAAACTGTAAAGCAGCCACTAAAATAACAAAACAAAGAGTTTTAGCTAATAACCACAAAAAAGAGATAGCAATGAAATCATAAAAAGTACTGTTAATCCACAAGAAGTCAAAAAATAAAAAAGGAAAAGGGGAAAAGAAACAAATGGGATGAATTGAAAACAAATGATAAGGTGATATATCCAAACTAAACCACACAAGTGATCACTTCAACTTAAATGATCAAATGCTTCAGGTAGAACGTAGAGACTGTAAAATTGGATTAAAAAATGACCCAACCATAGCTGCCTAAAAAGAAGGCATTTTAAATGTAAAGACACAAATAATAGTATAAAGGATGGAAAATGATATATCATGCTGAGACTTGTCAAAAGAAAGCTAGACTTACTTATGAAAAGATAAAATAGATTTTAGAGTGAAGAGTATTACAAAGGATAAAAATAGATATTTTATTATAATAAAAGACATCTGTTATATATGAGATATTACATACATATGTGGGCTTCCTTGGCGGCTCAGACAATAAAGAATCTGCCTGCAATACAGGAGGCTGGGTTCAACCCCTGGGTTGGGAGATCCTGTGGAGAAGGGAATGGCAACCATATTCTTCCCTGGAGAATTCCATGGACAGAGGATCCTTGTGGGCTATCATCCATGGGATTGCTGGTTCCAAATAGGAAAAGGAGTACATCAAGGCTGTATATTGTCACCCTGCTTATTTAATTTCTATGCAGAGTACATCATGAGAAACGCTGGACTGGAAGAAACACAAGCTGGAATCAAGATTGCCGGGAGAAATATCAATCACCTCACATATGCAGATGACACCACCCTTATGGCAGAAAGTGAAGAGGAACTAAAAAGCCTCTTGATGAAAGTGAAAGAAGAAAGCAAAAGAGTTGGCTTAAAGCTTAACATTCAGAAAACGAAGATCATGGCATCCAGTCCCATCACTTCATGGCAAATAGATGGGGAAACAGTGGAAACAGTGTCAGACTTTATTTTGGGGGGCTCCAAAATCACTGCAGATGGTGACTGAAGCCATGAAATTAAAAGACACTTACTCCCTGGAAGAAAAGTTATGACCAACCTAGATAGCATATTGAAAAGCAGAGACATTA
>SJYC01058927.1:0-16830 GCA_006408675.1 Madoqua kirkii
GTCCCATCACTTCATGGGAAATAGATGGGGAAACAGTGGAAACAGTGTCAGACTTTATTTTGGGGGGCTCCAAAATCACTGCAGATGGTGACTGCAGCCATGAAATTAAAAGACACTTACTCCCTGGAAGAAAAGTTATGACCAACTTAGATAGCAAATTGAAAACCAGAGACATACTTTGCGACTAAGGTCCATCTAGTCAAGGCTATGGTTTTTCCAGTAGTCATGTATGGATATGAGAGTTGGACTGTGAAGAAGGCTGAGCACTGAAGAATTGATGCTTTTGTACTGTGGTTTTGGAGAAGACTCTTGAGAGTCCTTTGGACTGCAAGGAGATCCAACCAATTCTGAAGGAGATCAGCCCTGGGATTTCTTTGGAAGGAATGATGCTAAAGCTGAAACTCCAGTACTCTGGGCACCTCATGCGAAGAGTTGACTCATTGGAAAAGACTATGATGCTGGGAGGGATTGGGGGCAGGAGGAGAAGTGGACAACAGAGGATGAGATGGCTGGAGGGCATCACTGACTCGGTGGACGCGAGTATGAGTGAACTCCAGGAGATGGTGATGGACAGGGAGGCCTGGCATACTCTAATTCATGGAGTCGCTAAGAGTCACATGCGACTGAGCAACTGAACTGCACTGAACTGAACATATAAGATTTATCAAAGGAGCATATCTAGTCATAGAACTTTGTCATAGAATGAACTCTTCTTTTTCTAAGATGTACTCTGTAATGGAGAACACAGTACTCAGAGCACTGAAGACTGAAGAGAATGTCTTCCTGGGCAACAAAAGCAAATGTATGAATCTAGGCAATTAGTGAGGTGATGGATGTAGAAGCTCATATTGCACTAAGTTGAATTGCTGAGCCATTGAAATGATTTATAAGCCACTGACTATGACATTAAAATGGATTTTTTTCAGTGTTCAACAGTAATGTGTAATTAGAACACTAATTCACAAGTTATAAAGACTGATTTTTCTTCTCAGTGAATATATGAAGTAATAGAAAACTCATAGCAATATTATCCTTAGTTTTCCAGGTACATAATGTGAATGTGTCAGAAATAGTACAGAGGAAAATGAGTAAAATAAATGTGACTTAGACCAATAGTTCATAATTTAAAGGAATATTTATTACCATTATGAGAAATAGCTTTATGAGTGGTTTATTATCTAATGCAGATAAACAAAATGAAGTTTGTATACTTATGTAGAAAGCATGAAGAGGCCCATGAAATGAATGGCTGACTAGCTGGGTATTTTTAGCAAGATCAAAGATTCGAATAAAGAAGAGAAAAAAACAATAGTAATTTTAATCTTAAAGTCAATACTTAGAATAATACTGTCTGTATTATAAATTCATAGGACAGAGGATCATGAAAGGCTTTCTACTTAAGAAAAAAATAAAAGACTCCAAGGGAGATACAGCTTTCAAATACCTTTTATATCAGGATTTATGATTTGTGACATTCAGTTCAGTTCAGTCATTCATCGTGTCCAACTCTTTGCGAACCCATGTAATGCAGCATGCCAGGCCTCCCAGTCCATCACCAACTCCCAGAGTTTACCTAAACTCATCTCCATTGAGTCAGTTATGCCATCCAACCATCTCATCCTCTGTCATCCCCTTCTCCTCCCACCTTCAATCTTTTCCAGCTTCAGAGTCTTTTCAAGGAGTCAGTTCTCGCAAAGGTGGCCAAAGTATTGGAGTTTCAGCTTCAACATCAGTCCTTCCAATGAACACTAAGGACTGATCTCCTTTAGGATGGACTAGTTGGATCTCTTTGCAGTCCAAGGAACTCTCAAAAGACTCCAACACCACAGTTCAAAAGTATCTATTCTTCGGTGCTCAGCTAACTCTCATATCTATAAGTGACTACTGGAAAAAACAAGCCTTAACTAGACAGACGTTAGTCGTCAAAGTAATGTTTCTGCTTTTTAATATGCAGTCTAGGTTGGTCATAACTTTCCTTCCAAGGAGTAAGCGTCTTTTAATTTCATGGCTGCAGTCAACATCTGCAGTGATTTTGGAGCCCAGAAAAAAAAAAAAGTCTGCCACTGTTTCCACTGTTTCCCCATCTATTTGCCATTTAGTGATGGGACTGGATGCCATGATCTTAATCTTCTGAATATTGCGCTTTAAGCCAAAGTTTTCACTCTCCTCTTTCACTTTCATCAAGAGGCTCTTTAGTTCTTCTTCCCTTTCTGCCATAAGGGTGGTGTTATCTGCATATCTGAGGTTATTGAGATTTCTCCTGGCAATCTTGATTTCAACTTGTTTTTCTTCCAGCCCAGGTTTTCTCATGATGTACTCTGCATAGAAGTTAAATAAGCTAGGTGACAATATACAGCCTTGACACACTCCTTTTCCTATTAGGAACCAGTCTGCTGTTCCATGTCCAGTTCTAACTGGTGCTTCCTGACCTGCATACAGATTTCTCAAGAGACAGGTTAGGTGGTCTAGTATTCTCATCTCTTTCAGAATTTTCCACAGTTTCCTGTGATCCAGTCAAAGGCTTTGGCATAGTCAATAAAGCAGAAATAGATGTTTTTCTGGAACTCTTTTGCTTTTTCAATGATCCAGTGGATGTTGGTAATATGATCTCTGGTTCCTCTGCCTTTTCTAAAACCAGCTTGAACATCAGGAAGTTCACGGTTCACATATTGCTGAAGCCTGGCTTGGAGAAATTTAAGCATTACTTTACTAGCACGTGAGATGAGTGCAATTGTGTGGTAGTTTGAGCATTCTTTGGCATTGCCTTTCTTTGAGATTGGAATGAAAACTGACCTTTTCCAGTCCTGTGGCCACTGCTGAGTTTTCCAAATTTTATGGCCTATTGAGTGCAGCACCTTCACAGCATCATCTTCCAGGATTTAAAACAGCTCAACTGGAATTCCATCACCTCCACTAAGTTTGTTCATAGTGATGCTTCCTAAAGCCCACTTGACTTCACATTCCAGGATGACTGGCTCTAGGTCAGTGATCACATCATCCTGATCATCTGGGTTGTTAAGATCTTTTTTGTACAGTTCTTCTGTGTATTCTTGCCACCTCTTCTTAATATCTCTGCTTCTATTAGTTTCATACAATTTCTGTCCTTTATTGTGCCTATCTTTGCATGAAATGTTCCCTTAGTATCTCTAATTTTCTTGGAGATATATCTAGTCTTTCCCATTCTATTGTTTTCCCCTATTTCTTGGCACTGATCACTGAAGAAGGCTTTCTTATTTCTCTCTGCTATTCTTTGAAACTCTGTATTCAAATGGTTTTACCTTCCTTTTCTCCTTTTTCTTTTCTCTTCTTTTCACAGCTGTTTGCAAGACATCCTGAAAGAGCCATTTTGCATTTCTTTCTCTTGAGGATGAGGATGTTCTTTATCCCTGTCTTCTGTACAATGTCATGAACCTCCGTCCATAGTTCATCAGGCACTCTGTCTATCAGATCTAGTCCATTTAATCTATTTCCTACTTCCACTGTATAATCATAAGGGATTGATTTAGTTTCTTCAATTTAAGTCTGAATTTGGCAATAAGGAGTTCATGATCTGAGCCAGAGTCAGCTCCTAGTCTTGTTTTTGCTGACTGTATAGTGCTTCTCCATCTTTGGCTGCTAAGAATATAATCAAGTCTAATTTTGGTGTTAACCTTCTGGTGATTGTCATGTATAGAGTCTTCTGCTGTGTTGTTGGAGGAAGGTGTTTGCTATTATCAGTGATTTCTCTTGGCAAACTCTATTAGCCTTTGCTCTGCTTCATTCTGTTCTCCAATGCCAAATTTACATGTTACTCCAGGTTTTTCTTGACTTCCTACTTTTGCATTCCAGTCCCCTATAATGAAAATAACATTGTTTGGGGGTATTTTTTTTAAAGGTCTTGTAGGTCTTCATAGAACCGTTCAACTTCAGCTTCTTCAGCGTTACTGGTCGGGGCATAGACTTGATTTATCATAATATTGAATGGTTTGCCTTTGAAACGAATAAAGATCATTCTGTCATTTTTGAGATTGCATCCAAGTACTACATTTCAAACTCATTTGTTGACTCTGATGGCTACTCCATTTCTTCTAAGGGATTCTTGCCCACAGTAGTACATATGATGGCCATCTGAGTTAAATTCATCCATCCCAGTTCATTTTAGTTCCCTGATTCCTAAAACGTCAGTGTTCATTCTTGCCATCTCCTATTTGACCACTGCCAATTTTCCCTGATTCATGGATCTAACATTCCAGGTTCCTATGCAATATTCCTCTGTGACATTCAAACTGGGCTATATCAGGGTCCACTAGAAGGGGACCATACTTTTATAAAGTACAGCAGTTCTTTCAGTCTGAAGGGGCCACAGGCCACATCTAGTAAATCATTGATTTAATATATACCATATTGCTCTTTTTTGACCTGAAAGGGTTTATCACTTTTGAAAGTATCTAACTTGCTCTCTGAGAAAATTTTATATATTATATAGTAATTTTCATTATAGAGTATATTTGATGATAAATTATACATTACACAATTAAAATATAGAATTGAAATTGTGAATAGTTTAAGGCTGTGTTGAGTATAATATATAATGTTTAAGATATATCCACACATAAGTACCTCTTCCATGTAAATGATTTGAGAACCTTCTGTCTCTCTCAGTGGAAGGTACCTCGATTTTCCTTTTTATTCAGTCCTCTTCCATCACACACACTTGGTCAAACCATCAGTGGGAAGTCCTTTTTATTGCTCTAGGATTCTTAAAACATAGTTTTGGTCTTCCACAGATTTCCATGGAAATACCATATCTGTTTATTGCATCACTGCTTCATAGTTCACAGTATAGTTACAGCATGAACATATTTTACTTGTACAAATTAAATCATACAGATTTATCCAAAAGAGGATTAAAAAAGCAAGCAGGAAAAGAGGGAAAAATAAAAATAATACAATATTGAACTGTGTGGGTGACTACCACCTCAGTGAGGGTATGGTACAGACAAACTGGTAACAAATATTTGCCACTGTGAAATGAATGGTAGATATGTTTGCCATTCCTTCAGTGAAACTCAGTATACACGAGGTTCAGTCCAGTTCAGTCGCTCAGTCGTGTCCGACTCTTTGTGACCTCATGAACTGCAGCACGCCAGGCCTCCCTGTCTATTTCCAACTCCCGGAGTTCATTCAGACTCATGTCCATCGAGTCAGTGATGCCATCCAGCCATCTCATCCTTGGTCGTCCCCTTCTCCTCCTGCCTCCAATCCCTCTCAGCATCAGAGTCTTTTCCAATGAGTCCACTCTTCATATGAGGTTGCCGAAGTCTATTAGATTATAAAAATCTTATCCTTTTATATATTTCCAATGTTTAAAGATGCATATCCTACACATATAGTGTCTCTAAATGTAAAGCAATACTGATTCCTGGTAATCAGAGAAACAGCAAATATTTCAATCCCAGAGAAAGGAAAAAAAAGGCTTACATGGATTTACTGAAAGGATGTATCTTTTTTTTTTGCCTCATTTTAAACAAGATGTTTATTTAAATAACAAGACACTTGAAGAGAAAACTCTAGGATTCATTTCTTTTAACAGAAATTCCTCTATACTTAGGGCTTCCCACGTGGAGCAGTGGTAAAGAATCCACCTGCCAATGCAGGAGATGCAAGAGACTCAGGTTCCATCCCTGTATCCAGCAAATCCCCTGGAGAAGGCAATGGCAACCACTCCAGTATTCTTGCCTTGGAAATTTCATAGACAGAGGAGCCTGGTCGGCTACAGTCCATGGTGTGACAAAGAGTCAGATGTGACTGAGCACACACTCACTCACACACACACATGCACATATCCCTTACTTAAATACAAACTGTCCTACATGTAACAGCTATGTACAAAAATGTTATAAAATTTCCCTTGGTTTACAATGATAAATGAAAAACTTTAAAGTTCTCCAATCAAAGTATGCAAGGATTTTTAAAAGAAAAAAAAGTGAGATCAAAATAACTGGAATTAAAAAAAAAAATAGCTGAATTAGCCTCAGTACCACCTTCAAGTCAGTATGGTGTTTGCTGTCAGTCATGATCCTTCCTTGGGCTTTTTGTCATCCACCATGGTGAGCACTGGAGTCTCCTTAACTGCTGTTTCACAAAAGAGGTACCAGGTATGCTCTGTACAAGCACACAAGCAGCATCAGGAATGGCAGAAGCAGGACAGAGTAGACCTTGAATGTCTTGGATTTAAGTCAATTTCTGGGGTAATTCCAACCAAATGAAATGTCTGTGTTGTACTAACAGTAGAATACCATTTTAGAAGAGCACGGTCTGGGCAAGCATAGTTCACTTAATCACCTAATAGACATTTATGGAGAACCTATGTGTATCAGATATGTTCTAGAAAGAGAAAAGGAAAATTCTAAGACTTGTGTTTAAAAAGTCACTAGCTGTGATAGGAACTTGTGGGGATGAGTGGAACTTGAAGTCTGTTGAAAGAGCCCAAATGGAAACTGTTGGGAGTCTGGTTTGCAATAGTTACAGTGGCAGAGAGGAGAGGAGAGGCTCATAAGCTACAGGAAGATGTAAGCAAGTCAGAGAAGGTGTCAAGAATAATGGCATTTTGCCTGAAAAAAGGATATATATGTATATATACATGCATATGTCACTTTGTTGTACATCTGGAAGTAACACAACACTTTAACTATACCTCAATGAAAGTGGTTAAAAAGAGAATAATGGCATTTTATGATACAGTAAGCCATGTCACATTTTTAGTATTTAAATATTTTCACTCTATATGTATATATAAAACAATTCTTTAGTGCTATGAAATCATAACTAATTACAGCAAATAATATAAATGTTAGAATTACTTTCAAAGTAATAGCACAATTTAAAATTAGCATTTTGTAAAGTATATCCTGAGGAACATTGGTCCTGTGAAATGAAAAAGGGTCTCCATGATCAAATAAGTTTGTAAGAAGGAGTATGAAGGAGTATGACCCCAGACTTTACTAAAGTTTCAGTTAAGTTTCATAGCATAAAACCGTGTTCATTTTACTTAATCACAGAACCATTTCTTCCCATTATGCATATGTTCTACAAAAATGCTATTAATAGAGATTTAAGGGTAGTCATATGTATCATATAAGTTATAATCAGGAACAGGTGAGTTCTTATACAGTTCATCACAATGGATATCTGCTGTTTAAAAACAGCCAGTTTGACAAAAGGCCAACAGGTATGAGTCAAATGGCAAAAATAAGCATAAATAAAAGGTCCTGCCTTGCTTTTATTCTACTGATTGTTTAATGGAGCCAGAAAGTTAAAGGCTGACCTTTTCTGAACTAGACAATAAAATGAAATTGAAACAGGAAGAGAGAAGTGAATACAGAAGGCATCTAGGAATCAAATTTAGAAGAATTAATAAAGTTGGCCTGGCTTAGTTATTCTTCCATTTGGATTTATATAAACATACAACAGAGTACATCTTTACCTCACAGGGTAGTGAATTTTCCTGCATAAATTTCCTGTACCATAACTTACAGCATAAAATAGTGTCAGTCATCACAGTATTCAATGACCATAAAATAGGACATACTGTAAATAATGACCAGAAAAAATATATAATTATTACTTCTAGTACAAATAACAAGATCTAACATAATACTAGGTACCATAAAGAGCTGTGATTATACAGCAACCCTGTATATATTCATTATATTATACATCTGACTACTGTAATCTCAAACAATAATGAGTGATGAGAGCAATACATCTTTGGTTATTACCATCACTGTCAATTTGTTGCTATTCTGGGAAATTCTAATTTTAATATGTATAATTCTTACCATTTATTACCATTTTATAGACCATTAAAAGGAAAAAAGATAAAACATTCATTAGTCACCCAACTCAGTACAACTTACTGTTTGTTTTGTATGTGTGTGTTTTTTGAATATATTGTTGTATCTTTAAACTTTGGTCGGAAACCCATTAAAAGCTTTGGCTTTTTCAAACTCATGACTCTTTTCAAGCCACCTAACACCACTGCATTCAGTTCTTTAAAGGAAAATCATGCATTAATTCAGTAAATTCCCAGCATAAAACCTGTGTATTTTCATTTTTCTTTAGCACTTTTCTCAAGTAACAGAGGACTGTCACTAATGCTTTCTAAAGTTAATCACTCAGTTTTAGTTTTTGATTTTACATTAGCTCAACTGGTAAAGAATTTGCCTACAATGCAAGAGACCCCGGTTCGATTCCTGAGTCGGGAAGATCCCCTGGAGAAGGCCGGCTACCCAATCCAGTATTCTTGGACTCCCTTAGTGGCTCAGAAAGTAAAGAATCCAGCTTCAATGCTGGAGTCTTGTGTTCGAACCCTGGGTTGGGAAGATCCCCTTAGGAGGACATGACAATCCACTCCAGGATTCTTGTCATGAGAATCCTCACGGACAGAGAAGCCAGGTGGGCTATAGCCCATGGTGTTGCAAAGAATCGGTCATGACTGAGTGAATCAGCACAGAACAGGCCTCTTAAGTCAGTGTTCCAGATTTTCCCATTTTAATGACTCGATTTCCCCTATTAAATAAATCAATAACAAAAATTCATTCAGCCTGCATCTTCCACCAGCTATTCCAAAGTTCTCCTTCTGTCCATTGTTAAGATTCTGATTATTTTTGTATCTCCTTATAAACTGCTATTCTTCATCCAACTACAGTCTAGCTACCCTTCTCTACTGTAGTTCAAGGGTTAGCATCTGTCTCTGCACAGAGCCAGGTAATATTTTTAACTTTGCTGGCCACATGTGCCTCTGTAGCATATTTTGATGTAATTTTTCTTTTGTTCCTTAACTCTTTAAAAATTTGGAACTTCTCTTGGTCTAGACTGGATTTGATTTCCTGGTTATAATTTGCAAAAAGCTACTCTTGTTAAAACTACTATATCTATAATACCAAAAACTTTCTTTCTGATGTTTGAAAGGCATCTTCTCTACATAAATCCGAGGCAAATTAAGTGATAAGCAGAGAGAAGTCAAGTCATCAGCTTTAATTTTTTTTGGTTAGCATCTGTCTCTGCACAGAGCCAGGTAATATTTTTAACTTTGCTGGCCACATGTGCCTCTGTAGCATATTTTGATATAATTTTTCTTTTGTTCCTTAACTCTTTAAAAATTTGGAACTTCTCTTGGTCTAGACTGGATTTGATTTCCTGGTTATAATTTGCAAAAAGCTACTCTTGTTAAAACTACTATATCTATAATACCAAAAACTTTCTTTCTGATGTTTGAAAGGCATCTTCTCTACATAAATCCGAGGCAAATTAAGTGATAAGCAGAGAGAAGTCAAGTCATCAGCTTTTAATTTTTTTCTTTTTCTTTCTTTTTTATATTTTAAATTATGAAAGTATGGTAACACATTTACAGACGACTTGGAAAATACAGAAAAATGTTACACATAGTTTTACTGTATATTATGATTATTCTTTAAGTAGATTCTTTTGATTCTCAGTTGGAGTTTCAATTTCAAACTCTCAAACATTAGTAGAATGAATAAAGAGAAAAGTTGAAGGATATAGTAGATGTGAAAAGCACTCTGAACCCAATATTAATATTAGTAGAAGCTGAGAAACAGTAACAGTGGACTTCTTAAGCAGCTATAGGTGTCTCTCAGCAACCACAGCCACCTCCTCTATAGATTAATACTTAAACAGGCTGAAGAGGAGACCAACAAAAAAGTTTCTGTCCTGGGCTCACCAATCAAGAAGCTCCTGCATCTCCAGGGCATAAGGGGTGGTGCCAGCAGGCTGGCATGCCTGGGCAGCATTCCTCCTGGAGGAAACCACAGTCTGGAGAAGCAGTTTCTTGCTGCATAATTCTTCAGACCTCCAAACCCCCTCAAACTCTTTTTTTCATTTATTACCACTTTGCAACACATTTTCTTTTCCCCTTTAGCCAAAAACCTTATTTTTTGAACATTTGGAGCTGTTAATCTATATACAAATGTTAATTTCTTACAAAATTCTATATTCCATGTTGCTAGGCCACTTCACTCCATTTTATGACAGGTTCCCATCAAGAACTATTTTCCCAAATCACAATCTGCCTGGTTATGTGTTGTTCAGTTGCTAAGTAGTGTCTGACTCCACAATGTCATAGACTATAGTCCTCTAGTCTCAGCTGTCCATGAGATTTCCCAGGCAAAAATACTGGAGTGGGTTGCCATTTCCATCTCCAAACACTTTTTGGACACTTTCTTTTAACTTAACTTTTCTCCTTCTTGGTTCCCTATAGACTAAATTCTTTGTCTAACCCTCTCAGCTTCCCAGGTGGCTCAGTGGTAAAAAATCCACTGCCAATGCAGGAGACTCAAGAAAGTCAGGTTCTATCCATGAACTGAGAAAATCCCCTGGAGTAGGAAATGGCAACCCACTCCAGTATTTTTGCCTGGAAAATCCAATGGACAAAGGAACCTAATAACTATAGTCCATGAGGTCACAAAAAGTCATATGAAACTGGTTACATGTGGCCGCACCCTAATCCTACCTTGGCATTCTCCAGGCTTCCTCTTTGGCCATCTTTCTCATTCTACATAATTCCTGGAAGAGCCCATTCATTTAACTAATATCAGCTATCACATTTTGCTTTGATAACTATAACCCCTTTAGTAGCCCAGGTCTTTCTCTGTGGTCCAGAACTATAAATCCAAAACATCCTCTCATCTTATGAACAACAGAACCACTATCTAAAAATTTTCCAGAAATCAGTTTTATCCTCTTCTTTTTAAGGAGCATAGCATATTTGGGGCTGAGGTAGCAAAAATGCACCATCTCTATCACCATCAGAAACTCCTGATTTAAATGTAAATCATAAGCAGATAAGAAATTGATGAGAGAATATTTTACTTAGATGAGTGGATGAATGTGTTTATGCAGCCATCCCTGTCCTGGGTATAGAAATACCTAATTTGATGGGAACATAATCACAGTTGATTCTGAGTAGATTCAAAGCTGGATGGTGAGTGAAACAATTTCCCACTTGCATGTGTAATTTCTCTCATTTTAAAAGAGATGATTATCTTTACCTTTTTATCATAAATGAAAGCAGGCCACCATTATTACCTCTAGAGATAGATAGCACCAAAGTAATTTTATTATATTACTTTGCTTCTGAGAAGAGTAAATCTGAATACTTAAACATTTTTCTAGGTACACAATTTTTTATTTTTTAAGTATATGACAATGAGGACCCTTGTTAAAACATGTAAATAAATGATATACATTAAAATCAGTTACCCATATTTTTATATCAAGAAAATATTCATAATATAAACTTTTTCTAAAGATAATATTTTTTAATTTCAGCACCATGTGGAAGTCGTTCAACAGGTTCAGAAGGCACTGTTCTATCACCAAACTATCCAAAAAATTACAGTGTGGGACACAATTGTGTTTATTCTATAGCAGTTCCCAAGGAGTTTGGTAAGTAAGATTCATCTCATCATGTAGTATATCATTCTAAACATGCTTTATTTTCACTGTATGCTATTCAAAATGTTAGTTGCTTTTTAATGGAAATATTTACTGCTCATAAAGTACTTTGCTTAAAAAATTATTTTTAGATAGTAGCTTTGTAATAATACAACTTTGAGGTTATTTTTTGCATTCTGAATTTATAGTCAAGTACACAGGTGAACAACAATATAAAAATGAAAACAGGATTGTTTTTAATTTTTAAAAATAAGTACATCCAGTAACCTTGCAAGTGCCTTCATATTGGAATTTCATAAAATGAGAAATTACCAGAGCATAAAGCAAAGTCTGCTCTGCCAAATATGCATATATTCAAATATGGAGCTGTTATAATAGTGACAAAATATGTACAAAACAATTATATTAGTTTTATATTTTATAAACACATTTTCAGATTAAAAAATATTTTTATTTTAAGCACCTAGTTTCTATGACAGCAGTGAATATAAAAAGACAGCAAAGGACATTTCAGCTCACCCTGTCAATCTGACAATCTGTTCTACATTGGCACTGGGAAGACAATGTGTCTTTGCTGACTTCACATCTACCTGATCACAAGTCATAGAAGTCACTTACCTGGCTTCTAAAGGTTTTGGATCTGAAATCAGCTGGATCTAACACAGGTTAAGCTCTGATTATGGATGGATAGGCAAAGGAAATTTAGTGAATAGCAAAGTGTGAGAGAGAGGCTGAAAGATTTTTAGACTTCTACAATTTAGATTTATAGCATTATGTTACAAGGTGAAGGATTTGCTAGGAAATGAATGTTTGGGTCAGGATGATGGAGTATTTTAGCAGAAGGATATAGATTTTATCATATCAAGATTTTTGGATCACATCTTCACTTAGTTTCTGCTGATAATAAAATAAGCTGATGCTTCCAGTCCAATTTCTTATAACGAGAATTTACCTATATATCCTCCTTTTCTCTATTCTGAAACAAGTCCAAGATCCACAACTTAGTAAAGAGAACATTATCATCAGATGGGAAGTACTAAATCTTTTATTTTAACCTTGGAATAGAATTGATGATGCCAACATTAGCACAGTGTCTTTTTCTGCACTCTCTTATTCCTTAGAATGTTGATTGACTTATTCAGAGTTGAGTTCTTTGATTATGCAGAGAAGGACAGTTTAGAAAGAAAAACACAATCAATATAATTGTGTTTATTGTATTGCCTTTTGTGCCCAGAAAAGTTTTCCCTTTCTAGAGGGCTTTGTAGTCCCCAGTCACCAAAAATATTACATGGTGACTGATAGAATCTTAGCAGTGCTAATCCAGAAGACTGCATGGCTATCTGAGTCTCTTTGGAAGCCATTAATTTGTTCTGTTAGATTCTATTCTTGAGATGCCATGCAGCCAAAGGAATGAAAAAGAAGAAAATCACATTTCCTTTCCTGATACATACACATGTTGCTCACCGGGAGGTATTTGATAATAGCCTATATATGTGTATATATTCAAAAAGAGAAGGAAAAAGTTCTGATTAAAATTAAATTAATGGATTCCTAGTGAATGGAATTTTTATTTTAGCAGAGTTCATGTAAGTAAAATTGAATTATCTTAATATGAAAAATAATATAACCAATAATTGGTGATTTTTAACACTAATTTCTCAAACAAGTCTTGGATTTTTCTGTGGATTTGCACTTTAATTAGTAAGGAAACTGATTTTGTTTTTTTTCTGTAAATGTTGCATCATTCTTTATTTCAAACTTTATATGAAGTCAAGCAGATTCTAATCTAATTTTAGCTTGTCACACTTTAGCTGTCTGTCTTTGGACAAATAAACATAACTTCTTCGAAACTCAGTTTCTTTATGTGTAAAGCAAGGATTATTATGTCTATGGAGCAGAGGTATTGTTAGCAGTAATAAGACTATTTATATATAGTATGTTATATAACTATTGGGTTAAAGAATGCCTGTTTTGGAGACAGATTTCCAGATTGAGAACACAACTCAATCTACTCTTTTCCATTTGACTAATTACATGAGCCTTACTTTTCATATTTCTGAAATAGAGGTTATGTGTCTATTTCTTAGAGTTATTTTATAATTAAATAAAATATGTGTCAGTCATTATATAGTATATCATCAGTTACATACACACATGGATGCACATACACACATGGATACACATACAAACACACTATGTTCACATTCATAGGTACTCCTAACCTCAAAAGTTGAAATAAAATGACATGGATTACTCAGTAGCCCTAGCGTCTTAAGAGTAACGTGGCTAAAAATGAGACATTTATATTATATAATTAAAGCATGAAAACACATATTTTGTGCTTTACATCTCCAGTGAATATCTAGTCACCTATTGTTCACTTGAAATTTTCTGAAAACAAAATAGAGGAGTTAAAAACTGCAATCATAGATTTCTTTCTGTTCCTACCTTTCCCTCTTTAATGTGAGATAATCAAGCAACAGGCACTGGATCTCTGCAAATCAAAATTTCTTTTTGTTTGTTTCTTCCTCTCTTTCTCACTTTGCCATGATTTCCTTCTGTTGCTTTTGTGTTGTGTTTTATGACTTTTGGTATCACTTCATAACATATCACTTTTCACATTTTTCCTGTCATTTATTCCAAATTATAACCATTTCTTCCTCCATATTTTTATATGCAGACAGAATTTAATTTTTAAATATTGTAGCAAAATATCTGTCAATACAATTGATTCATTTATTGAGATTTCATATTTTTACAAGGGTTAAACTTCTAAAGTCATTATATAAGGAGAAAACCACATATAATCAACATTACCCATGAAAATACCGTGTCAGCCATAGAATATCATCCACATTATTTTGTGTAAGCCATATTATCTCAACAATTCTAACAGGACATTTTTTCCTCCAGTGTTAGAAAGATAGCAGTTGTTCGGATAATACCAGATGAGCTAGTTTGGTTTCTTACAGGTCATTTACTACAAAATTGCTTTCATTTATTTATTTTTGCCCAGTGTAGATTTGAATTCATATGAAGTAAATGTGCATGTAATGTAATTCTACTGGTTGACTGAGTGAATACTGTCAGTGAATTTCTGCCTTTAAGTTTTTCTAGATAAGAGTCATCAATTCATAACACGTTTATTAGCATCATTGATTTCATTTCCACTTCATATATTGGGGTCATCTGGTAATATTTATTCTGTAGGATTCTGGTTCTAAATACTTAGACAATGACATTTATCAGTTATTGATATTTAGCTGTCTTTCTTCTAATGAACTATTTCCCTTTTAATTTTTTTTTTTTTAATTTGAAAATGTTCTATTTGGGACTTCCACAGTGATCCAGTAGTTAAGACTCCTCACTTCCTCTGTGGGGATCATGAGTTCAATTCCCTAATCAGGAAACTAAGATCCTACATGACACACAAAGGGCAGTCAAAAAAATACCATAGTTTATTAATAAAATAAGTTTTATTTTTCCTTCCTCTTAATGTTTAACAATAAGTTATTTCCTCCTATGGTTTGTTTGCTATAGTCTTCATAAGTTTTTAAGTGCCAAAAACATAGCAGACAAATTTTATTTTGAATTTGATATAGGATAGATATTTTGAATATAAGAGAACTGTTGACATTGTTGGGGGAAATATTTTTATTGATATTATGTATTTATACCTGTAGTGTGGGGCCAAAATCATTTTGCAAGGAGGAAGTGGCTAGTAAATTTGGGGAATAAATGTGGACTTCTATTTCCATAACCTTGGCTGAGATAAAACAGAAAGAGTTAAGAGCTATAACCAAAGTATCATACTAGTCAAAGGCTAGTGTTTGTTTTTGTCTGTTTTTTCTTGGGATAGAAAGTAATGGAGTTTTTACTTTAAGCCTAACAGAAATATAGTAGAGAGGGAAAAATTGAAGATTTTAGATGGACCAGTTGGTAAAGCAAGATACTTAAAGCAATCTAAGGAGATAGAATTTTAAAAACCTAAAGAGCCTCTTCAAACTATAATGCAGGAGAAATGATTCATGATTAGTATCATTGTACCTCAATTAATTTCACATGAAACACTGCCTTTTGAAATTATCATCACTTCCTGATCTCCTTCCTCTCTTCCCCTTCTTCCATCACCCACTCTTTACATTCTGAAAAGTATCTGCCAAATAAATGTAGTGTCCTAAGTCTGCCTTAACAAAGTATCACAAATTTAGTGGCTTAGAACAACAGAGGTTTGTTCTTTCACAGTTCTGGAGACTAGACCCCTGAAATCAAGGTATCAATAACATTACACTCCCTCTGCAGATCCTAGAGAAGAATCTTTCCTTACTTCTTCCTAACTTTAATGGCCCCAAGCAGTCCTTCTGTGTTTTGTAGCTAAATCACCCAAGTGGCGCTAGTGGAGAAGGGAATGGCTACCCAGTGATAAAGAACCCCGTACCAATGCAGGAGACACAAGAGACTCAGGTTCAACTCCTGCGTCAGGAAGATCACCTGGAGGAGGGCACGGCAGCCCACCTTGGAATCATTTTGTATCATTTGTTCTAGGGACACCAGTTGTAGGATTTAGCATCCACCCTAATCCATAACCTCATCTGAATCTTAGTTACATCTGCAGAGGTCCTTTTTCCAAGGACAATGATATTCTGAGCGCCTGGGTGGAACTGAATATTGAGAGGACTCTATTCAACACGATACAGAGGATAAACTGTATTACTACAGTTTTATGCAGAAAATTCTAGTATAAATTACTTTACAAAGTATGTATCAAATACTAACTGTATAGAATGTAAACTAACATTCAGATTTCTTGGAGAATTCCAACATGTACATCACCTTGAGGAAATCCAGGATAGTCTATGGTAACTTAACTTTGTGTTTAGCTTCCCATATAGTCTCACCTCCTTTAAGACCAACACTGAACACATATTTGTTAAGATATAAAGCTTGCTTTTTCTCAAGACTAGCTTTAAAAAGTGGCATCTTGGAAATGTGCATGAAAACCTTTTCAGGTCTTACTTCTTAGATTTCCCAGATATCTGCCCTATCTCTTATCTTTTGTTGTTGTATAGACTATTGGTTGCATAGATTTCAAATTCATGAATCCTTAAATCACACAAAGTTATTGTCAGTCTAGTATACTCTGTACAGGGGCATGGAGTTACCAAGACCTTTTGTGTATTTGCTGTGGGAAAAGATTTTTGTTTTATCTTTAAATTAGCTATCATCATGTTAAACTTTTCTTCTACTCTACATATTTTGTTTCTTATTCACAACCATTGTCTTTATATTTCCTAGTGTGGTATTTTTCCTCTAGTCAATCTGCAAAAATCTTTCTCTATGATATTGCCTATAAAATATGATTATACTTGTTTT
>SJYC01058929.1:0-20205 GCA_006408675.1 Madoqua kirkii
AGTCTGACACGACTGAGCAGCTGAACTGAACTGAACTGAGCGGCTAACATTTTCACTGATATGTAACATATCAGTGTTATGTGACAGAATAATCCATGTCAATTTCAAGTCTCCTGTGTCCTGGTTCTGTATCTAAGTGTCAGTACTTAATAGAGTACCAGTGTGTGTGGGATCAAGTCCTCTAACCTTCAGTAGTGTTTCTTAATGTGGGAGCCTTTTACTTTCCATGGTCCCTAGCTCTGTGTTCATGCAGACTGCTTTTATGCGTAGGATCCGCTTTCTTATTTGCCTGCACCCTTAACCTTGGCCCTGCTTCTCTGCCACACTCAGAGATACAGTAATGACAGCACTCTGAAGCAAGGAGTTGGACAAGAATGGATTAATCTATGGCCCTGGAGTCCCATCCACCACGTAATCGTTCCCTTCTTACGACTTGCTGCCTCCTCAGAGGTCTACTCAGAAAGCAGAGAGCTGGTCCCTCGACTCTCAGAGGTCACATGCCTTAGTCTTCACCTCTCCAGGGTTCTCCGTGCAAAGTGACCCAAACAGCGCTCTCTCATACTTACTGTACTATTCTATCTTCTGGAGGGTTTTTGCTAAGGGGAATTTTTTTTCCTTTACAAGAGAGATGTGTTTTGTGTGTGTGTTGTGTTGAGTTTTATGCACTGTACAACTCCTGAAATATAGTTTGGCTGTTCCCAGGTATTTCTCGATGCCTCACTATCGCTCACAGCTTTCAAAACACAAAACCAGAATGTGTACCTTTTTTTTCTTTTTTGCTTTCTGATTTATCACTTTTTAACTTGAGTAAGGAGAACAAAAAGGCTTAATTTCTTGAATACAGAGAAGATGGCGGAGGGAAAATTAACATTTTATATTTGTGGTTTCACTAAACAGGTATCTAAAAAACTAACCATTACAAGCACATATCTTGAGAACAAAAACCTGATTTCATGGAAAATCAGGTCTATATGGAAACCACCTTGCATCCTGATTGTATCTTCACCAGTGTATCCTGAAAAATACCTTAACACAAGACCTTCAGAAGCTGGCATGATCTTAAGCCAAGTTATTGTAAAATAAGTATAGATATATTTTTAAAAGGTTTCCATTGCCTTCTTGCATTTTTCAAAAGCTTTGTGGATTAATCACATGTAAATAAGAGGTGGGAATATATGTGAAAGGTTAAATAACCGCATCAGGCAGAACATGCTAGAATGCCAAGTGAATGGCATACTATGTTTCTTTAACTGAAGACTAAGAAACCTTGAGCACCCACAATTTCTTTGAGAAATTTAGAATTTTATTTAGTTATTCCAGTACTTAAGTTTACATTTATATTTACAAATGCATTTTTTGGGGGGGTAAAAGTCGGCTGGCTGGACAGCTCACCATATTAATGCGGGTTTCATTAAAGTCCAAATTAATGCAAGAACCGAGTTGTGAAATCTACCATAATATTGTCATGAGAACTCAGAGACTGAACAAGCCACACCAGGATTCCATCTTCACTGGGTCATAACCATACGATGGGGAATTTTCCACCTTCGACTCCAGAAATAATTGGATTGTTGTTGTTTAGTTACTAAGTTGTGTTGGACTCTTCTGTGGCCCCATGGTCTGTAGACTGCCAAACTCTTCTGTGCGTGGGATTTTCTGGGCAAGAATACCTGAGTGAGTTGCCGTTTCCTCCTGCAGTGATCTTCCTGTCCCAGAAATCGAACCCGTCTCTTCTACACTGGCAGGAAGATTCTTTACCACTGAAGCCTGGGAAGGCTTCCCACCTGGGAAACCTAATTATTGGGTTAGGTACCCACTTAATGCAGATTTTTCATAATGCTATCATCTTAATCTTATTTCCAAGTGAACAGGTCAGCTTCATAGAGTGATCAGGTGACACTATTACAGCTAATGTTAGAACATTGCTCATCATCAGAGCGCTGGTTAAGTGTGAAGCTTTGTTATCCTCCATTATCAAATAAAACCGTAACACTACAAGCACCAGTGTACTTGTATGTAAATAGGCATTTTCTGTATTAATATTACTGAAGTTAAAACACAAAAACTGGTTTAGATTAAAACTAAAGGCTTCATTCCCACCCCCACCGTGGTTAAACCCCACATCAAAGGTTTAGTTTCAGCAAAACAATGTAATCTATCACATTTAAATTCACATTGTCAACTGAATTTTATTGACTATGTGGTTTTGGTGATATAGTGTCATTAATGTTGAACACACAAGGATAAATGTGCTAAGGCACACGGTGGACTTGGTATGGTTGCTGGTGTGTGAAAAGCTTCCAATAAGCATAATCTGTTATTATTTTGTGGAAATTTACAGCAAGTTTTATTTTAGTACATGCTTACGGAGCATTGTTATTATGTCTCATTTAGGATAGCACTGAGGTCCACCATTTTTTCTTTGAAGATCTGTAAACAGGACTCAAGTGTAATAAACACTAAGTTGGAAAGCAACTGACCGAAGTTCATTAGCAACCAGGGGGCTTCCCGGAAGACATCAAAAAGATGCCTTATTATTATGACAAAAACTTAGAATGGAGGAAAATAAAGTACCTTATCCAAGCCCCTTCATCAGAGCAATGAAGAGCCTCTTATACTTAGAGTTCCCATCTCTGGCACGCTGAGTGCTCTCTTTCTCTCTTGTCACTGAACCCCAGGAGTAAATAGTAGTCATTCTTTTGTCTCTACGTAATGTTTTTGGAAGCAAATAACAGTTGATTATATTTAGCAAACAGTACTTCTTACTGTATTTTGATATAAGAATTTTTTCAGTTTGCTTTGGAAACTGACAATTATGATGACATTGAATAGAGGTTAGGGAACACACTGATTATTGGGGTAACCTACATATTCGCATGAATGCCAGTTTTGATGAAGCATCTGATTCTTATTTGGCATATACATTATGTCAATTGTGAACTTAAAATATTTCTGTGGAAATGCCAGCAGAAAAGCTTGCAATCTGCTTGCCAGAAAGAAATTGCATTAAAAAGAATAAGAAGTATATTATACCTGTGTAAAAGCTACATAGATACCACATTTTAAAGGAAATCTATATATGTGCTTAAAAAGAAATTACACATGAAATAAAAGCTGTGAAGTATTATCATAGCGACTGGAGATTTCCATTCAAAAATCATCACACTTCAAAGACTGGCTACAAAAATTGGGAAGATTTGCCTCCAGCACCAAAGAAGTAATTTGAAGCAAAATATGCACAAAAGTAGTGGTTGCTGAATCTTTCTTTCCCAAGCTATTTAGTAATATATTGGACAGGGCCTTCCATATGCAAGATGAATTGAGACTGGGACCTTTAAAAGACATGTTGATATAATAGATATGAGTGTGTGTTTATATATGTGTCTGTGTACATATACACAGATATGCAAATATGCATGTATATACATAACACATATAAACATGTGTGTGTCTCTCTGTGTAGACAGATATTAATGGAGATAGATTAGATAGAAGTGGCAACATATGGTCTCCTTTAAGGAGCTAAAAATTCTACTTGGAGAAATAGGACTGATATATGAAGCAAAAGTAAAAATTTTAAATTGAGATAGCTACAAATAATTGCAGCTCCATTGCCTCTAAGCTCCCCCATTTCTGGGTCATATTTTGCTTTCATATCCCCATACCACTGAGAGGTGTTCAGAGAAGAGGGAATGAACCTTCTTTGAGGTACTCTCCCTTCCTGAATTCCGTATCCCTGTCTTTGTCTTTCCTTTATCTGCTCTCACCTGTGTACTAACCACCCCCAGCCCCAGCCTCCAGCCTCACGATCATCCCCAGGGTATCACACGATGCCCGTCTCAGGCCTGTCCCACTCCTGCTTTCTCTGTGCCCATGTCTTTCTCTGCACGTCCCCTCTGCAGCCAAGGAAACCCACGTCTACTCCCTGGCCTGAGGGGGAACTCACTTCATTGCCATCCTTGTATCCAACCCAGAGAAGGTCAGCATTTAGACCTTCTGGTCTGACCTGCCACCACAGTTTCACAGACATCCTCCCTCTGTTTTCAGCTCCTCTATCACCTCTTCTTTTGAAGGCTTCTCTTTCAGTTGAGTTCAGTTCAGTCACTGAGTCATGTCCGACTCTTCGCAAGCCCATGAATCGCAGCACGCCAGGCCTCAGTGTCCAACACCATCTCCCGGAGTTCACTCAGACTCATGTTCATCGAGTCCGTGATGCCATCCAGCCATCTCATCCTCCGTCATCCCCTTCTCCTCCTGCCCCCAATCCCTCCCAGCATCAGAGCCTTTTCCAATGAGTCAACTCTTTGCATGAGGTGGCCAAGTACTGGAGTTTCAGCTTTATCATCATTCCTTCCAAAGAAATCCCAGGGCTGATCTCCTTCAGAATGGACTATTTTGAGCATTACTTTACTAGCATGTGAGATGAATACAACTGTACGGTAGTTTAAGCATTCTTTGGCAGAACTCCCCAAACTTTCATTTCTCAGAGCATTACTGGGGAGTAGGGAGAGGCGGGAAGATCCTTATTATTTCATGACACAAAATGCACAATAAAAGCCGCCTCAACTGCTTTCATTCCGGACAAAACAGTGTGTCCCAGCTTTGTCTAAGAGTTCTCTTTCTTGATTTGCGATTTTTTTGTTTTTGGCGGCATGCTGCTTGCAGGCTTTCTCTAGTTGCCATGAGCAGGTTTCTTACTGAGGTGGCTTCTCTTGTTGTGGAGCACGGGCTCTAGGGCACACAGGCTTCGGTAGTTGTGAATGAAGGCTCGGTTTTTTGGGGTTCCCTGGCTCTAGAGCACAGGCTCAATAGTTGTGATGCACTGGCTTAATTGCTCCATAGCTTATAGGATCTACCAGGACCAGGGATTGAACCCACGCACCCTGCATTGGCAGGCAGATTCTTAACCACTAGACCACCAGGGAAGCCTTTTCTAACAGTTCTTTAAGCTGTTCCCCCAGAGGCATCTGTCCCAAAGTGGAATGCTGCCGCTGTCCTAAAGCACAGAGAGAGCATTTTTTCTAGTAAGCACTGGTACTGTATTTTCCTGGGCTTCCCTGGTGGCTCAACTGTTAAAGAATCTGCCTGCAATGCAGGAGACCTGGGTTCGGTCCCTGAGTTGGGAAGATCCCCTGGAGAAGGGAACAGCTACCCACTCCAGTATTCTGGCCTGGAGAATTCCATGGACCGTATAGTCCATGGGGTCGCAAAGAGTTGGACACGACTGAGTGACTTTCACTTCACTTGTATTTTCCTAATAAAGGTTAGTATGAGACTAGAGGAGCAATACAGTATTCCATATATTTTGTTGCTAGTGAATAAAAAATTCTCAACATAGAGTCGGAGTAAGATGGGAACAGAATTGGATGAGTAGAGAGGATTCAGACGATGGGAGACTTTCAAGACTGAACAAAAGTGGCTTGTTTGGGTGTAAATTCTTCTTTGATTCATGAAATGTTCATCATTGTATTGATTAATTTCTAAATTTTTGGCAATTTATTCGTTTTGTTTTGATTTCTAGCCTAATTCCACTGTGGTCAGAGAACATACTTTGTTTGTTGCAGTATGAAGAAATTTGTTGGAACTTGTTTTTCTCACGCAGCATTTGGTAAATTTTAGTGACTACTGGATGTATATGCAAAAAGAACTTAGATTCCACAGTCACTTGCTTTTCTTTTTACATGTGCCTACTGGGCCAAAAGTGTTACTCTTATTGTTTACATCTTCTTGTACTTCCTCATTATCTTGTCTGCTTGCTTTGTGTTACTGAGAAAGACACGCTAAAATCTCTCAATTAGTTTATTTCTACATTAAGATGCGTTCCAGTTGCAGGGATGTGGTACAAATATATAGGACTTAGAATCAATGAAAGGTGGGAGAATACTACCTATCTGGACATAAGAATAGTGTGTAGACTTACTTTAAACCCAATAGAATAAGAAAAGAATTTTAGCACATTCTGGGCAGTGGCTGGACTGGTTAGATGGCAGAATAACAAGTGCTGAGTTTAGGGTTTTGAGGGGGAGGGGTAAGGAGGGACACCCCAGAGAGGGACCTTGGGTTTCCTTTAATTACCCTTTGAGCCAAGAGCAAATCCCAACCAGCTCATTCACTTCTTCTTCCACTGAAGGCCTCAGCTTCAACCCCTTTTCTAGGGGAAAGGGTCTCAACGTGAGGTTCCATGGCCACCCTACCTTATGAGTTTCAGGGCCCTCCCGTGACTTTAAAAGCAGGTACAGAAGTGTGTGCTCATGTGAATATGCACGCTTATATGGGGAGAAGTCCCATTCTCTCACCAGATTATCCAAGTTCTCCATCACTCAGAAGCAAGTAAGGGCCACTGCTCTGGAGCCAGTGAAGCTTTTCACACAGCATATGTTCACCCCCGGGGGTGAAACAGGGTACTGAAAGGCCCCAACCCCAAGGGCCAGGCCCTCTCGCCTGAAACCAGCCCAGCAGCCAGCCTAACTCTTCTAGATGTCTTTACTTGACTGTTTGCACAACTGTGGAAAGAATATCAACAACCCCATCTGGCCTACACCGAGGCATTAACTTCCCACCATTAAAAAAAAATGAACATTTGTGAGTGATGTGCTTTACATTTTTGCCGTCTCCTTGGCTGTTTACCAAATCTATCTCCTCCCCTCCTTCTTTCCTGAGGACAAGATGAGTGACAGAGGACGTAGGGTCGTAACTCAACAAAGAAGCTTCCCCTCTTTTCAGGGACTGCTGACTGAGCCTGGTCCCCACGTGCTGCTATGTGTGAGTTTCACACACCAGGTGCTCTACAGCTTCTGGACCACATAAGACTCCTGTGACTCAAGAGTGTTTTTCAATCCTGGATACATTTCTGCTATGGCAACAGTCCTAAAGACATGGCTTAAGGTTTATCCTGGGCTGTGACCTCATCCTTTTTTTCACATTGTATTTGTAAACATTTTAGGATGACAGTTGACAACAAGGTCGTGCACAGGAGGAAGACTGTTGTGCAAAGAGACTCAGAAACAGGAAAGACTAACTCAAGTTCACTGGCCTTTCCCAGATGTACATCTTCTGGTCCTCAGGCATAAAAAGCTGGATTAGCTGACTCTTTTTCCAAAGAAATTGAGGAAAACAAATGTGCTGAAGACATCTACAAGTTTAGTGGAAGTCAGGAAACAAAAAAAAACACACTTTCTTTTGGGGGGGGGTATGGTCATGTAGAAATCCCCAATATAAGGGGATTTATATTGTCTAAAAATATCCCCAATATAAGGATACTTTTTAACTCAACACGTGTGGAAATATTACACAGCTTTTTCAATATAGGTGAAGGGAAGTTTGCAGGGGTGATTTCAGGAAACAGTTTCTTAAATTTTAAAAACAGATGCAAGGAAGATATTGTCTCCCCCGCTCCTCCAACATTCCTAGTTATTGGTGGGTAAAGATGTGATGCATGGAGCTATAGCAGTCATCGTGTGATAATAAGGAAAACTAATAATAAGGAGCAGAACTCTTTCTGCTTTCTCTAATGGTAGAGCAGAAAGACAGAAAGAACTTTGATCTTCATTACGCTTTGAGTGACTGAATAATCCAGCCTTAAACTTCTTCCCTTCTGCAATTCTTGTCATGTGAAATTACAGGGATTTTTAAAAGAAAAATATGTTTGGTATAAGATCAAACTTATATGTGCTTGAGAAAAGCATTTTCCAACTTTTTTATTGAAGTAGAGTTGATTTGCCATATTTTATTAGTTTGAGGTGAATACATAGTAATTAAATATTTTTTATAAATTATACTCCATGCAAGGTTATTATAAATATTGACTATATTGCCTGTGCTGTATATTATATCCTTATAAATTGCTTAGTTGATACCTAGTAGTTCCTACCTTAGTCCCCTAGTAGTTTCTGCCTCTCCCACCAACATCTCCCCTCAGGTAAACCACTGATTCTCTGTATCTGTGGATCTGTCTCTAGTTCATTATATTTTTGTTCATTCTTTGTAGTTTTTAGATTCTACATATAAGTGAAAACTTATAGTATTTGTCTTTCTCTGTCTGACCTTTTTCACTAAGCATAATACCCATCAGGTTCATTCATGTATCTCAAAATGCAAAATTTCATTCTTTTATTTTTATGGCTGAGTAATGTCACATCTTCTTTATTCACTCATCTGTCAATGGACACTTAGGTTGCTTCCATAACTAGGAATACTAAGAAGCAACCTAGTTAATAGTTCCTAGAATCATTATCGATAGAGAATAATGCTGCTATGAATATTGGGGTGCATATATCTTTTCAAGCTACTGTTTTTGTCTTCTTCAGGTATGTACCCACAAGTGGTATGCTGGGCAGGGTGGTGGTTCTGTTTTTATTTTTCGAGAAACCTCCATACTGTTTTCCACAGTGGCTGTACCAATTGAGAGCCTTACCAGCAGTGTACAAGGTTCTCTTTTCTCCACATCCTCACCAACACTGATTACTTCTTGTCTTTCTGATGATAGCCATTCTGACAGGTGTAGGTGGTATATCATTATAGTTTTGATTTGATCAGGGCAAACCCCTGATGAGAATTCATGTTGAGCATCTTTTCATGTGCCTGTTGGTGATCACTATGTCTTCCTTTGAAAATCATCTATACAGGTCCTCTGCCCCCTTTTAAAAAGGTCTGACATTTTGATATTGAATTGTATGAGGTCTTTGTATATTTTGGGGTATTAAACCTTTATGGAGAAGGCAGTGGCACCCCACTCCAGTGCTCTTGCCTGGAAAATCCCATGGACGGAGGAGCCTGGTAGGCTGCAGTCCGTGGGGTCTTGAAGAGTTGAACATGACTGAGCAACTTCACTTTCACTTTTCATTTTCCTGCATTGGAGAAGGAAATGGCAACCCACTCCAGAGTTCTTGCCTGGAGAATCCCAGGAACGGGGGAGCTTGGTGGGCTGCTGTCTATGGGGTCACACAGAGTTGGACACGACTGAAGTGACTTAGCAGCAGCAGCAGCAAACCTTTATCAGATGAACTGTGTGTGCTTAGTCGCTCAGTTGTGTCTGACTATTTGCAACCTTGTGGACTATAGCCCACCAGGTTCCTCTGGCCATGGGATTCTCCAGGCAAGAATACTGGAGTGGGTTGCTATGCCCTCCTCCAGGGGATCTTCCAAACCCAGGGATTGAACCCAGGCCTCCCTCAATGCAGGCAGATTGTTTACCGTCTGAGCCACCAGGGAAGCCCAGATTATCAGATATATCATTTGAAAATATCTTCTCCCATTCAGTAGCTTGCCTCTGTCTTTTGTTAATGGTTTCTTTTGATGTGCAAAAGCTTTTTACGTTTAAGTCAATTGAGTTGGGGTTTCTACTAAGCGTAACTAAAACCTTCCAAAATGATTCAGTCATATGGTACAATTAGTTTTCAAAGGTTTGCACCAATTCTTCCCTTATCAGCAATGTGTTGATGTGTCAGTTTCATTGGAATCTTAATTGAGGCTGTGTGCAAGCTCAGCAGCATCCCCATGTGTGTGTATCTGTGTGTGTGTGTATACGTGCATACTTTTAGGGAGTGCATATTTAGCCTTTACTAAATTAAATTGGCTAAATTTAAAATAGTACCTCTTTACTACTTTTCACTGAACTTAAAGTAAACTAAGCTGAAAACAAGATTTCCATTTTGAATACATTCTCTCCCATCTCCCCTTCAGATCTTTTTACCCCATCTCTGTGAATGCACCGTGACCCACCTAGGTGCCCCAACCTAAAACTTGGGCATCTTCCCTCTCTACTGCTCTCCCTTTCCATTCTCCATTTAATCAGTTTCCAAGTCACTTTTGCTTCATTTGATACTTTTTACTCCATCCCTAACGCCTCATCTTCTTCACTCATCCTTTTTTCTGAATTCCTATAGTCTCCTAACAGGTCTCTGCTGCTGATCATCTCAACTTCTTTTGCAACCCACCTTCTATACTTCTTTCTAGCCATCCTGGATGGATACAGGTCTTAACATGTCACTCCCTTCCTGAAGTCGGATCATGTGATCTGATTCTCACTTGGTATTTAAGGCACCCTATAGTCCTCCTGTTCATTTTCCTCTGATTCTTTTCTCCCATCGTCTTGAATACAAGTTCAGTTCAGTTCAGTCTTTCAGTCGTGTCCAACTCTTTGCAATGCAATGAACCACAGCACGCCAGGCCTCCCTGTCCATCACCAACTCCCAGAGTTCACCTAAACTCATGTCCATCGAGTTGGTGATGCCATCCAACCATCTCATCCTCTGTCGTCCCCTTCTCCTCCTGCCCTCAATCTTTCCCAGCATCAGAGTCTTTTTAAATGAGTCAGCTCTTCGCATAAGGTGGCCAAAGTATTGGAGTTTCAGCTTCAACATCAGTCCTTCCAATGAACACCCAGGACTGGTCTCCTTTAGGATGGACTGGTTGGATCTCCTTGCAGTCCAAGAGACTCTCAAGAGTCTTCTCCAACACCACAGTTCAAAAGCATCAATTCTTCAGTGCTCAGTCTTCTTCACAGTCCAACTCTCACATCCATACATGACCACAGGAAAAACCATAGGCTTGACTAGACGGACCTTAGTCGGCAAAGTAATGTCTCTGCTTTTGAATATGCTATCTAGGTTGCTCATAACTTTTCTTCCAAGGAGTAAGCGTCTTTTAATTTCATGGCTGCAGTCACCATCTGCAGTGATTTTGGAGCCCCCTAAAATAAAGTCTGACACCGTTTCCACTATTTCCCCATTTTTTTTCCCATGAAGTGGTGGGACCGGATGCCATGATCTTGGTTTCTGAATGTACAGCTGCCTAAAAGCCATGTCGTGTCATGTCTTCTTCTTTTGACCAGTTTTCTCTTTCTTGAGTGCCTTTTCCTAATTGCTTGAAAAGTCAGCTTGGACATTACCCTTCCAGTATGCAGTGCCCCTTGCCTTCAGCTGTGCCACTACTACGTTTATCTCCATCACTGTCTTTTCCTTTACTAGATGGTGAGCAGGGATTATGGTTTATTCCCTAGCTCTCACTAATAATAATGCTAATTATAACAGCGACAGCACTTATATAATGAAAGTAATATTTGCAAAGGTGCTTCTTACATGTTTAACTGATTAAGTTATTTGATTTAACTCTCATATCTGCCTTATCAGGTAAGTTACTACTATGATTATTATGCTCAATTTTTATATGTGAAAAATGGAGGTACAGAATGATGAAGAAAATTTCCCAAGTTACACCATTGCGAAGAGACAGAGCCAGGCTCTGAACTCAGGCAGTCTCACTCCAGAGACTGCATTTTTGTCCATGTTGATGGATGGATTCTCTGGTTGTTTGATGAACGCCTGCTTGATGTAAGCCGAGGCAGGATGGGCAGTTTGGAGAGATGCTTCTGATACTTCCAGCCCATGTGTACCTCTTGAAGGAGGCAGGATGGGTAGACTGGTGTAGAGTCCCCTTCCCACTTATAGCTTTCTCCTGATGAGCTTCCGCAACGGGATCTTCTTTGATTCCACAGTGAGGTCTGTATCTTCCTCTACTCTCTAATCTTTGAATACTGTGTTTCCTTTCTCAGGACATAATCTGGTATCTTAAAAGCATAATAATAGTAATAATAATGTTGATGATTCCTAACATTTACTGATTTTTAAAAAAATTTTAGATACTCCATCCCCTTGTCAAGAAATTTTGAGCAAGAAATCTTAGTGTTTGCATTCATGTCATATAGCTGGCTATCCCTACTGCTGCTTGCAAGCTGCTCTGTTGAGGCTCTTAAGCTTTCTCTTGCTGTGATCAGGACAGAAAAGCTATTTGCGCCTTCTCTGACTACTCGCAGCCCACCACCCCTGAGAACCTCTTCTTAACTCCCCCTCCCACCATTACCCCCATCCCGCACCCACGGCAGCTATGGTGTCACGGAAAGAGAACGAGTCTAGGAGCCTGAAGACCTTGTTCGTGGGTTAAGAACTGTGTTACCTTCAGGAAATCATTTTGTCTTGCTGAGCCATGGGTGTTGCGTCTTTTAAATGCAAGTGACAATTACTTCTGCCTCCCAAGTTTACCTCCTCTGAGGGGTCTTCTCTGACCCCATCATCTTGGGAAGGAATTGACCTCCCCTTCAAATGAGTAGTTAGCTGCCTTGTTCAAGCTGTGTGCCACACTCCATTGTAATTATTAGTTTGTTGACACCATCTACTACACTGTTAAGGTCTCAAGAACAGGGACTGGCTCATAGTTGTCTTTGGGTCCCCCCTTCCTGAATTTCCACAGTGACTGCAGCCTTTCTCTTGAGCTTCCCATGTGGAGTTCCAACCGCACCCACGGCAGCTATGGTGTCACGGAAAGAGAGCGAGTCTAGGAGCCTGAAGACCTTGTTCGTGGGTTAAGAACTGTGTTACCTTCAGGAAATCATTTTGTCTTGCTGAGCCATGGGTGTTGCGTCTTTTAAATGCAAGTGACAATTACTTCTGCCTCCCAAGTTTACCTCCTCTGAGGGGTCTTCTCTGACCCCATCATCTTGGGAAGGAATTGACCTCCCCTTCAAATGAGTAGTTAGCTGCCTTGTTCAAGCTGTGTGCCACACTCCATTGTAATTATTAGTTTGTTGACACCATCTACTACACTGTTAAGGTCTCAAGAACAGGGACTGGCTCATAGTTGTCTTTGGGTCCCCCCTTCCTGAATTTCCACAGTGACTGCAGCCTTTCTCTTGAGCTTCCCATGTGGAGTTCCATCTCATCCTCACAGCCATCCATGACATCCATTTGGATCTAAAATCACGTGAGTAAAAATGAATGGGAAAACAAACATGGACCCCCATCAGTCTTAAATAGGAGACCAGAAAACATTCCTGCTCGTGGTCTTCAATCATTGTCCCATCCAATAATAATAAAGAGGTCACCCTGCATCTAATGCTGATGAATATAGTAGGACTTCTGCTGATGATGTGACCGAAATACCTACAGCACCATACACGGTGTCTTAATTTCTAAAGCGGAACTTGGACAGGGGGATGAACTGTGACTTGGTTTTCAGCAAGAATGGCTCTGTGTAGGGGACTCGATGGAGATACATTGTTGAGAGATTCTGAACTCCTAGAATGTGTGGTCATCATTGACTTTTTTTTTGGATAATACTCTTTCCCATCCCCTTCTTCATCTCACAGTCTATTATGGCTCAGGGGTCTGCAAACTTGTTTGGGCTGAATATTGTTTGGAACGTTAGAACAAGCATGCCTATTTTAATGATTAAGTTGATCCCTTTCTATGAGGATACACTCATCGCCTTGGAGTATGAGGAAATGAGCGCGTGCACTTCCTATCTTCAAAGGGAAGAGGAGAGAGAGAAGACGGTCTAAGTGTCAGGGAGAGGAATGACTGCTCCAGATGCGCCCTTTGACTCCATTTCCTGCTCCCCACCAACCCTCTGGAGAGTGTGCTCAGGGAGCTCCCCCTCTTCCTGCAGTGCCAGAGATGTTCCTAGTTTTAAGGCTGCTGTGGATGACATGTCTGGGCAGGCATGTGGCAAAACCACAGAGAGACAGAGGAGCAAAGAAAGAAAGCTGGGCAAACTCAACAGCACCCTCTGCAGGACCTCTTCCAAGCCACCACCTCCGCCTCCCTCTGCAGTGGCACAGTCCACTTTTGGCCCCGTGTTTGCCTTGTAGCAAGTCCTTCCTCTATAGAGAAGGGGAGGCAAGTTGCCCTGGAAGAGGGGCTTCTCCCAAGCAGCAAGACTTCTCTGAGTTCAGGTCTGAGAGAGAGAGAGACTGTCCCTTCCTGAGGGGGTGATCTCAAAGGCCAGAAAGCTGTGGCCTCCATCCCGTGAGGGTGCGGGTGCTTGCTGTCTGGGCATGTGGAGAATAACCTTTCCTCAGAGACACACCCTATGATCTTTGGATCCAAGCACCAGGCCAGCCCACGTCAGAGAGTGGGCAGCTCTTCAGAGAGTGGGCAGCTCTGTCCCTTTTTCAAGACACATCAGACTTACAGGAAGATTTCTTCCCAAGGTGATCATATCTTCCTCTTACCTGCGATGAACCCTGTCTGAGCCAGGCTTCCTTCGGCCAAGTTCCAAGTGCCATCTTGACACGGAGGAGGCCCATGAGTGCTCACCGGTGATTCTGAGCCCTGGCATATGCAGCAGCCTCATCCAGATTCCAGCAAAGAGGAATTGGCAGGGCATGAATAAGGGCAGAAGGTAATTGAGGAGCTGGGGCTGGTTTTAAGGCAGGACAGAGCCCAGCTCCACGAGCTGAGCTGGAAGGAATCTGCTGTCTGTGCCAGATGTCATAAAGACTGCTGAGCTGGTCGAGCTCGCCCGTGCTCAGGAACGAATCAATCAGATGAACTGGTCCTGCGGCTCGGCTACACACCATGAGCTAATGCGGACTCTACTGCAGCAAGCCAGCGCCAAGGGCGCAGAGCTGGCCGCAGGAGGCCAGAGAGCCGAGGCAGCAAGTGCCTGGAGCCAGCAGGGAGAGACCAAAGGGGCTCCGGGGTGAGGGCGGCTTCCAACAGCTGTGTTTCCATGCTCATCACCGCTGGGCACGTTAGGGGCGCTCATTGTGGAGCCGGAGAGCTGTTACAAGCAGACCAGATACGTTCAGGGGGGTCCTGACGAGACTTAGACCGGTGTCTGTGAGTGAATAGACACAAAAGTATGATGTCCAGAGAAGAAATAAAAAGAAAGGGAATGAAGGAAGCTGATTGGCTGATCCCACCTGTTACCTTAGCACCTTGTCCATACTGTTTTATCCAGAAAGCCTTTATCACAGAGTGATAAATCAATAAATAAAAATCTCTTGTTTATTGAGCTGTTACTATGTGCAAGCACTCTTAAGGGAATTTGATCTACATCATTTCATTTAATCCAGACTCAGTGAGGTCAAATACCTTTCCCAAAGATATATAAATGTGTGTGTAAGTGTATATGTGTGTAAACACGTAACTATTGAACAGCAATCAAGTTTCAAATCCCATTCTCCCTGACTTCAAAGCCAATATGCCGTGAAGTTTCCTATTTTAAAAGCAGATACTTTATAAGAATTTTTCAAATTAAGCAACTATGGCACTGATGGTCAAGAAAATAAAATTAATCAGTCACCCAGTTTGGAAATTTAAAAAAGACTGTTTCCCCAGGAACCAAAGAAAGGGACATACATTGGCCATATGGTCACAGATTGAAGTTTTCCGTTTTCTCTCCTTATAATAGCCCTGGCAGACAGCTAATAAGAAAAACATATTGCAGAAAGAATGTACTCTTCTCTCAAATCACATGGTACAGATTTTTGTTAGCAGCAGAGTTTGCTGAAAACAAGTAATAATCTGGCAATAGGTAAATTCAGCCCCTCTCATCCTGGGGCACCCTCTAAAGACTGTCCTTATTTTAAAAAAATTAAGGACAGAGGCATGGAGATAGTGATTGTCCTCTTGGACAACACTTGAGTTCATCAGATGCCATGTCCCCCCATGTCCCCCTCCAGGTCAGACTGTTCACTTGACAGAAGGACTCTACTGCAGCAAGCCAGCGCCAAGGGCGCAGAGCTGGCCGCAGGAGGCCAGAGAGCCGAGTCAGCAAGTGCCTGGAGCCAGCAGGGAGAGACCAAAGGGGCTCCGGGGTGAGGGCGGCTTCCAACAGCTGTGTTTCCACGCTCATCACCGCTGGGCACGTTAGGGGCGCTCATTGTGGAGCCGGAGAGCTGTTACAAGCAGACCAGATACGTTCAGGGGGGTCCTGACGAGACTTAGACCGGTGTCTGTGAGTGAATAGACACAAAAGTATGATGTCCAGAGAAGAAATAAAAAGAAAGGGAATGAAGGAAGCTGATTGGCTGATCCCACCTGTTACCTTAGCACCTTGTCCATACTGTTTTATCCAGAAAGCCTTTATCACAGAGTGATAAATCAATAAATAAAAATCTCTTGTTTATTGAGCTGTTACTATGTGCAAGCACTCTTAAGGGAATTTGATCTACATCATTTCATTTAATCCAGACTCAGTGAGGTCAAATACCTTTCCCAAAGATATATAAATGTGTGTGTAAGTGTATATGTGTGTAAACACGTAACTATTGAACAGCAATCAAGTTTCAAATCCCATTCTCCCTGACTTCAAAGCCAATATGCCGTGAAGTTTCCTATTTTAAAAGCAGATACTTTATAAGAATTTTTCAAATTAAGCAACTATGGCACTGATGGTCAAGAAAATAAAATTAATCAGTCACCCAGTTTGGAAATTTAAAAAAGAATGTTTCCCCAGGAACCAAAGAAAGGGACATACATTGGCCATATGGTCACAGATTGAAGTTTTCCGTTTTCTCTCCTTATAATAGCCCTGGCAGACAGCTAATAAGAAAAAATATTGCAGAAAGAATGTACTCTTCTCTCAAATCACATGGTACAGATTTTTGTTAGCAGCAGAGTTTGCTGAAAACAAGTAATAATCTGGCAATAGGTAAATTCAGCCCCTCTCATCCTGGGGCACCCTCTAAAGACTGTCCTTATTTTAAAAAAATTAAGGACAGAGGCATGGAGATAGTGATTGTCCTCTTGGACAACACTTGAGTTCATCAGATGCCATGTCCCCCCATGTCCCCCTCCAGGTCAGACTGTTCACTTGACAGAATCATTTGAGACTGTTCTGGATGGATAGATGAACATCATCTATAGAAGGGGAGACAGGCTTTACTACTATCTTTTTTATTATATTTCCAACAAGAAAATATTCAAGTTAGTCTAAGGAAAGGAAATCAACTTTGAACACAAACAGTGGGAAAAATCACTCTTCACAGTAGAAAAACTCCAAGCTCCTACACTCCGTTGGCCCTCTGTTTTCTTTAATTTAAATCAAGGTAAGAAGATGGGAAATACAGCTCCTTAGAGAGGTATAGAATCCACTGTGTCTTTTAACAGAGCTGTCTAACAAAGTTAGTTGATTTTTCAGCCTCTTTGGTATTCCTCACCAAAGGAAGAGCAGAACAGACAGCTGGGTCTGCTCAGTTCTGTTGAATCTCCATGCTTACTCTTCTGCTGAGAAATCAGCAAGCGTCATGAGTGCCTCTCCTCCACTCTCCTGTCTCCCATGGGTCTTTTATTCTTTGCAACAATGCATTGTAAGCACTGTGTTCAGCAAGTCATTTAAAAAGTAATTTTAAAGTATCAAAGTTTGTGCATAGTTTATTTGCAAAAAGTAAATCTGAACATATTGAAAGTTACCTTTTAAAATATTACTTGCTCATAAAAACTTTAATTGAGTTGCTGTGTGTGTATGTTAGTCACTCAGTTGTGTCCAACTCTTTGCAGCCTCATGGACTACAGCCTGCCAGGCTCCCCTTTGTCCATGGGATTTCCCAAACAAGAATAGTAGAGTGGGTTGCCATTCCATCTCCAGGGGAGCTTTCTGACCCAGGGATCGAAACCAGGTCTCCTGAATTGCAGGCAGATTCTTTACCATCTGAGCCACCAGGGAAGCCCTCAATGTCTGCTGGTAGACTTAAACTCCATCCTAACATTCAGCTTTCTGACTGAGTCACCGTATGACCCAGCAAGTCCACTCCGAGGTTCATACCCAAGAGAAGTGGAAAACATGTTCACACAAAAATCTGTACATGGATAGTCAAATAGTCACAGCAGCGTTATTCACCATAACCCCAAAGTAGAAACAACCCAAACAGCCATAACAGATGAACAGATAAACAAACTAGATATGTCCAGACAATACACTTTTATTAAGCAATAAAAAATTACTGATACATGCTACAACATGATTGAACCTTGAGAACATTATTATGCCAAGTGAAACAAGCTGGATATAAAAGGCCATATATTTATTGTATGACTTCATTTATATGACATATTCAGGATTGGCAAATCTCTAGATTAGTGGCTGCCTAGGGCTGGAGGAGATGGGGAGTTGACTGATAATGGGTCCAGGGGTTTCTTTTTAGGGTAATAAGTATGTTCTGGAATTAGATGGTCATGTGGTGATGCACACACAACTTGTGAATATATTAAAAACCACTGAATTGTGGTTCCAAGGGGTAAATTGTTTGGTATGTTAATAATCTCTCAATAAAGAAAAAATATCACTCACATCATAAAAATGTGTGTATACCTTGCAGACTCTGAACACAGTGAAGCACCGAAGCTCCTGATCATGGGACTTGTGTCACCAGCCTCTTCACTTGATACACAGCAGAGCACTGAGGTTAAGAACATAATCTCTAAAGCCAGTTCATCTGGGTTCAAACTCTGAAACTGTCACATTCTGGCTGTGTGAGCAAGTTCTTAACTTCCTTACAGTTCAGCTTCCTTGCCTGCACAGTGGAGGTTCTAACTAGCCTCTTAGAGTAACAATAATCACGTTGGCTAATATGTGAAGTGAAAGTCGCTTAGTTGCGTCTGAGTCTTTGTGACCCTATGGACTATACAGTCCATGAAATTCTCCAGGCCAGAATACTAGAGTGGGTAGCTGTTCTCTTCTCCAGGGCATCTGCCCAACCTAGGGATCCAACCCAGGTCTCCTAGATTCTTGGCCACTAGGGAAGCCCAAGAATATTGGAGTGGGTAGCCTATCCCTTCTCCAGCAGATCTTCCTGACCCAGGAATCAAACTGGGGCCTGCTGCATTGCAGGTGGATTCATACCACCTGAGCTGCCGGGGAAGCCCAGGATGTGAATAGTGGGGTGTTATCTATCACCATGATCATCACCACCGCCACTCGTCCTCATCATCTCAAGTGTCCCGGTGGGAACAAAGTGGGAACCGTATCTTGTACATTACACAATCAGCATTTACTTCTTAATCACTCATCACTCGTGATCTATATCCAACTTTATTTATGAACCACATAATAAATAAATTGAATAATTAAACTATAGTTGGACTTCCCTCATGGCTCAGTACTAAAGTATCTGCCTGCCAAGCAGGAGACCTGAGTTCAATCCCTGGGTCAAGAAGATCTGTTGGAGAAGGAAATGGCAACCCACTCTGGTATTCTTGACTGGGAAATCCTGTGGACAGAGGAACCTAGCAGGCTAACCTGCTGCATTGCAGGTGGATTCATACCACCTGAGCTGCCGGGGAAGCCCAGGATGTGAATAGTGGGGTGTTATCTATCACCATGATCATCACCACCGCCACTCGTCCTCATCATCTCAAGTGTCCCGGTGGGAACAAAGTGGGAACCGTATCTTGTACATTACACAATCAGCATTTACTTCTTAATCACTCATCACTCGTGATCTATATCCAACTTTATTTATGAACCACATAATAAATAAATTGAATAATTAAACTATAGTTGGACTTCCCTCATGGCTCAGTACTAAAGTATCTGCCTGCCAAGCAGGAGACCTGAGTTCAATCCCTGGGTCAAGAAGATCTGTTGGAGAAGGAAATGGCAACCCACTCTGGTATTCTTGACTGGGAAATCCTGTGGACAGAGGAACCTAGCAGGCTACCGTCCATGGAGTTGCAGAAGAGTGAGACACGATTTAGCAACTAAACTAAAATGATAGTTAAATAATTGATTAAATATTATTTATGAACCATGTAACTTGGTTACAAATTAATTGAAAGCAAGTTCCTGCATTCGTCTTTCATCCTTTCCACTTGTTTTCCATTCCCCAGTATCCAGCCCAGAGTTGGCTCCTCCTATTTCATGTTTTGTCGAGATAGGCTTTCAAGCCCAAGATAGGCATTAAAGGAATGGTGAGGGTCCTCAATGACAAACTCATGGGTTTAACTGCATTTCAGGAAACCTCAGGGGTGTCCTCAACTCTCTTTTCTTCCTTAGGGTATTGTAGTTGTTGATCTTCCTCTACTTGCACTGTCTTCAAATTCATTTCGACCACTGTTTCCAGTTTATTGTAATATATGGGGTCTGATGTGCTTGGGGAATACTATGACCAGGTATCTGGTGATAGATCTTCAACACCTGGGTGAGTCCTTAAGACTCATTGCTGGTGGGGTGTTCCCTTGGCCCCTTTTCTACTCTTAAAAGGCCATACATGCCTCCAATGCAACAGCAGAAGGCTGTTAAGAAACAGCTAAAACCCAAGGCCACAGAATGTACTCAGTGAGGATTTGTTTCCCCCAGGTTATTTTGGGATGCTATAGAGATACTCTATTGAGAACCCCATGAACAGTATGAAAAGGCAAAATGATAGGATACTGAAAGAGGAACTCCCCAGGTCAGTAGGTGCCCAATATGCTACTGGAGATCAGT
>SJYC01058932.1:0-38053 GCA_006408675.1 Madoqua kirkii
CCTCCCCAGATAGCCATTTTGCTTTTTTGCATTTCTTTTCCGTGGGGATGGTCTTGATCCCTGTCTCCTGTACAATGTCACGTACCTCGTTCCATAGTTCATCAGGCACTCTATCTATCAGATCTAGGCCCTTAAATCTATTTCTCACTTCCACTATATAATCATAAGGGATTTGATTTAGGTCATACCTGAATGGTCTAGCAATTTTCCCTACTTTCTTCCATTTAAATCTGAATTTGGTAATAAGGAGTTCATGATCTGAGCCACAGTCAGCTCCTGGTCTTGTTTTTGTTGACTGTATAGAGCTTCTCCATCTTTGGCTGCATAGAATATAATCAATCTGATTTTGATGTTGACCATCTGGTGATGTCCATGTGTAGAGTCTTCTCTTGTGTTGTTGGAAGAAGGTGTTTGTTATGACCAGTGCATTTTCTTGGCAAAGCTCTATTAGTCTTTGCCCTGCTTCATTCCGCATTCCAAGGCCAAATTTGCCTGTTACTCCAGGTGTTTCTTGACTTCCTACTTTAGCATTCCAGTCCCCTATAATGAAAAGGACATCTTTTTTGGTTGTTTGTTCTAAAAGGGCTTGTAGGTCTTCTTAAAACCATTCAACTTCAGCTTCTTCAGCACTACTGGTTGGGGCATAGACTTGGATAACTGTGATATTGAATGATTTGGCTTGGAAATGAACAGAGATCATTCTGTCATTTTTGAGACTGCATCCAAGTACTGCATTTCGGACTCTTGTTGACCATGATGGCTACTTCAATTCTTCTGAGGGATTCCTGCCTGCAGTAGTAGATATAATGGTCATCTAAGTTAAATTCACCCATTCCAGTTCATTTTAGTTCGCTTATTCCTAGAATGTTGACGTTCACCCTTGCCGTCTCTTGTTTGACCACTTCCAGTTTGCCTTGATTCATGGACCTGACATTCCAGGTTCCTATGCAATATTGCTCTTTACAGCATCGGATCTTACTTCTATCATCAGTCACATGCACAACTCGGTATTGTTTTTGCTTTGGCTCCATCCCTTCATTCTTTCTGGAGTTATTTCTCCACTGATCTCCAGTAGTATATTGGGCACCTAATGACCTGGAGAGTTCTTCTTTTGGTACCCTATCATTTTGCCTTTTCATACTGTTCATGGGGTTCTCAAGGCAAGAATACTGAAGTGGCTTGCCATTCCCTTCTCCAGTGGACCAAGTTCTGTCAGCCCTCTCCACCATGACCCGCCCATCTTGGGTTGCCCCACAGGCATGGCTTAGTTTCATTGAGTTAGACAAGGCTGTGGTCCTAGTGTGATTAGACTGACTATTTTTCTGTGAGTATGGTTTCAGTGTGTCTGTCCTCTGATGCCCTCTTGAAACACCTACCATCTTACTTGGGTTTCTCTTATCTTGGGTGTGGGGTATCTCTTCACGGCTGCTTCAGCAAAGCATAGCTGCTGCTCCTTACCTTGGACAAGGGGTATCTCCTTATCGCCGCTGTTCCTGACCTTCAATGTGGGATAGCTCCTCTATGCCCTCCTGCACCTGCGCAGCCACTGCTTCTTGGGTGGCTCCTCCCAGCTGCCGCCCCTCAAGCCTTGAGCTCAGGCTTGAGGTGGCTCCTCAGGGTCACCACCCCTGGCCTCTGGCGAGAGGTGGCTCCTCCCAGCTGCCGCCCCTGACTTCAGGCTCCTGGTGGCTCCTCAAGGTCACTGCCCCTGTTTGCATTCCCACCAACAGTGCTAGAGAGTTCCCTTTTCTCCACACCCTCTCCAGCTTGTAGACTTTCGGATCACAGCCATTCTGACTGATGTGAAATGGTACCTTATTGTGGTCTTGATTTGCATTTCTCTGATAATGAGTGATGTTGAGCATCTTTTCATGTGTTTGTTAGCCATCCGTATATCTTCTTTGGAGAAATGTCTATTTAGTTCTTTGACCCATTTTTTGATTGGGTCGTTTATTTTTCTGGAGTTGAGCTGCATAAGTTGCTTGTATATTTTTGAGATTAGTTGTTTGTCAGTTGCTTCATTTGCTATTATTTTCTCCATTCAGAAGGCTGTCTTTTCACCTTGCTTATAGTTTTCTTTGTTGTGCAGAAGCTTTTAATTTTAATTAGATCCCATTTGTTTATTTTTGCTTTTATTTCCAGTATTCTGGGAGGTGGATCATAGAGGATTCTGCTGTGATTTATGTCAGAGAGTGTTTTGCCTATGTTCTCCTCTAGGAGTTTTATAGTTTCTGGTCTTATGCTTAGGTCCTTAATCCACTTTGAGTTTATTTTTGTGTGTGGTGTTAGAAAGTGATCTAGTTTCATTCTTTTACAAGTGGTTGACCAGTTTTCCTAGCACCACTTGTTAAAGAGATTGTCTTTTCTCCATTGTATATTCTTGCCTCCTTTGTCAAAGATAAGGTGTCCATATCCTTTTGCTATTGTTTTAAGTGGACATTCTGAAAGTTGCGCACACACATACACACATACATATGCACACTCACTCCTTCCCCACCCAGGGTCCATTGTTGTTGTTGCAACTAGTCTTTTTTTGTTTGTTACTTTCCTGAACTAATTCTGTGAAGTCTGTATTCTTTGTTCTGTATGGCCAGTGAATGCTCTGCTTGGAGAGCTTAGCAGTCAGCTTATGATTCGATGGGAATTTTCTTACATATCTTCAACCAAGAATTCTCCCAGCCTTATTCTCTCCCTCTCTTTTTGTGTGTGTGTTTGGGGTCACATCTTCAGGGCTCTGGCAACTTAGAGCTCTGCCTTAGCCTTCACTTCCTCTTTGTGCAGAGCCTCCAGGACAGCCCAGAGGAGAGATTAGAGTCCTCTCAGATTTTTCTTGGGAATGCACATGACCTTGCAAGTGGGTGTGGCTTTCTGGAATCTCAAGAATACGTTAGAACTTTTCAAAGTCCTGAAAAAGCATCTTCTTTCTCTTACATATCTTCAACCAAGAATTCTCCCAGCCTTATTCTCTCCCTCTCTTTTTGTGTGTGTGTTTGGGGTCACATCTTCAGGGCTCTGGCAACTTAGAGCTCTGCCTTAGCCTTCACTTCCTCTTTGTGCAGAGCCTCCAGGACAGCCCAGAGGAGAGATTAGAGTCCTCTCAGATTTTTCTTGGGAATGCACATGACCTTGCAAGTGGGTGTGGCTTTCTGGAATCTCAAGAATACGTTAGAACTTTTCAAAGTCCTGAAAAAGCATCTTCTTTCCCGTATTGTCCCTTCACATTTATTTGTTTAGTCAGCCTCTTGTTTACCCCAGCTGTTATGCTCTCTGAGGCAGCGGTTTGTTTTTCACAAATGCCCTGGGGGTAGAGTTGTTCTCACTGAGGAAGATCAGAATTAGTTTAAATAAACGCAAGCCTTGAGAATGACATTTTCCCGGGGAGCTGCCAGACAGCCCTAACAGGGACAATTATCTGGGGATAAGTTTTGAGGGGACTCCAAATCTGTTTTGCCCCTTTTCAATGACTGTTAAGCTGCTGGCTTTCATAGCTATAATAGTGTCTTACTGTTCAGCAGCTAAGTCATGTCCCACTCTTTTATGACCCCATGGACTGTAGCCTGCCAGTCTCCTCTGTCCATGGGATTTGCCAGGCAAGAATACTGGAGGGGGTTGCCATTTCCTACTCCAGGGAATCTTCCGAATGCAGAGATCAAACCTGTGTTTCCTGCATTGGTGGGCAGATCCCTTGTCACTGAGCCACCAGGGAAGCCCCATAGTGGTGTGAGGCTGGTCATTTTCAAGGCTACTATGGGTCTGGGGAGAAGGAGATGGGAGTAGGGCAAGTTCAAATGTCACAAAACTCAATTTGTGCTAAGTGGAATGCCCATGCTGTAATCTCTGGATCCTCTGAATATTTTATATCACATGGCTCAAGGGTCTTTGCAGTTCTGATTAAGATTATGGACCCTGAGATGGGGAAATTACCCTGGGTTTTCTAGCTTGGGACCAATTAATTGTGAGTCCTTAAAAGCAGAGAACTTTTCTGTGTCAGAGGGAGATGGACTATGGAAGAAGGGTCAGAGAGAGATGCAATGTGGCTGCTTTTGAAAATGGAATAGGGGCATGAATCGAGGAATGTGGGCTGGAAAAGACAAAGAAACAGGTTCTCTCTGGAGCTTCCAGAAAGGAATGAAGCCCTGTCGACACCTGTATTTTAGATCAGTGAGACCTGTGTCATACATATTGTAACCTACAAAAATAAAATAGCAAATTTTTGTTGTTTTAACCCACTAAGTTCAAGGTGATTTGTTCCATCAGCAATAGCAAAACTAATACAGCGTTGTTACTGATATTTAGCCACTTAAAACGAATGCTCCTTAATGTTGCAAGCATTTGGTTAATAATCAGATTGCTAAAAATGTTGATTTTGGCTGTTTTATTCCCCCAGTGTTCTCATTGCCTTTATGGTGCAATGGATTTTCAGATATTCTTATTCTGTCTTTCTGAAAGAGCTTTCCCCCACTTCCTTTTGGCATCTGTTATTACAAATGAAAATCAGATTTTTGTTGTGCTATGGATAATCTGTGGGCTTTTTTTCTCTTGGGAAACTTTTTTAACTTTTTCTTCTTTTTTCTGAATTCACTACATTGTGACTAGGTTTGGAAGTTTTCTTTGCTTTTAATTCATGCTGCTAAACATTTGGTAGAGATTTTGAATGTAGGAACCCATGTCTTTCTTAAATTGGGAAAATTATCTATTTTTATTTGGTTAGTCATGTTTCTTTTCATTCTTGCTATCTTCTCTTTATAGATTTATTAGATAAATATTAAAATTTCTGCAGATATTAATGAATGTCTCAATTATTCTTTTTCTCATTTTTTTCCCTCCAGTACTATGTTTAGAGAAATCTTTATAACAGTTTTCTTTCTAATTAATTCTTCAGCAGTACATCTCATTTTATTTTGTCCATGGACAGAGTTTAAATTTTAACAATCAAGTTTTTAATTCTTATATATCCAGATAATTATTCTTAAGATGTAATACTTTTTAATGTCCTTCTGAGGAGAATATATATTTATTTTATTAAAATCCTGCAGTGACTCTTTCATTAACTCTGTTTCCTCTGGTGTAAAGTCTTCTGTGCTTTGTGTTTAGTGCATCTTTGCGTCACCTTGCTGAAATGTGCTTAGATGGATGAGCAGATATCTCTGTAATTTGATTTCTTGAAGACTGTTCTTTTATGCAGCTTATTTGGGAATAGGGCAGGACTCTGTTTACTGACCGCTTAAAGTGAGATCAAGATAGTCAGGAAACCTGAGTTAAGGGAAGATGAGTGCTGCAGGCCTCCCTGGATTTTGCCAGTCCTGTGGTCAGTGACACTCACTGACCTCGCCTCAGGGCACATTTCCCTCCTGATGCTTGTCCAAACAGTGCTAAGGGGTGCGGAGGCAGAGGACAGCTGGGCTTCCTGTATGTTTCCTGATGCAGTGCCGTTTCGTGTTTACTGGTCTATAGCTCTTTCTTTTTTCTCTTCGGGCTGCACGGGGTCTTTGCTGTGGTACACGGGCTTCTCTAGGTGTGGCATGCAGGCTCCAGAGAGCCCAGGCTCTCTATTAGCCACGTATGGACTGGGTGCCCCACAACTTGTAGGACCCTAGTTCCCTGACCAGGGATCAAACGTGCGTCTGGTGCACTGGAAGGCAGAAACCACTGGACCACCAGGGAAGTCCAGTGTAATGCTTTACAGTGTAATGTAATAACTCTTACACCTGCTATGAAAACTATAATTGCCATCAATATAAAGTTACCCTATTAATCCTATTCAGTGACTTCTCTACTTTGCCTGATATTGCCATTTCTCCTTGAATAAGGGGAGCAATATTTCTTTGCTTGAAATATCCCAGCCTTCCTTGAATTTTCGAAGTTTCCAAAGTATTTTCCTTTTATGTGTCTTTTGCAGAGATAGTGTCATTGAATGTTATTTTTCCATTCAATATTTTTACATTACAATATGAATATTATGTCTTTCATAAGGAAATCCAAACCATTTTCAGGGTTGACTTTATATTTACCACCATAAGAACTGCTGTCTCATTGGAGGCACTCAACATGTATGTGTTAAATGGATGAGCAATTTCTGATAATAAGGTTTCCTTACTTTCAATATCAGTGTTTTAAAATTTGCTCTTTTGTAGACATCTTGTTTATAATTTTACTAGGAGTGAATTGTTGAGCTTGTAGAAATATTTCTATGTACACTACATATGTATATTTCCAAGAGTTATTAGGGATCTATTTACACTGTGATCACAATTCTGAAATGTTTGATTTTCAGGTCCTTAGCAGACTATGAGCAGTGACTGTGTGTGTGCTTAGCTGCTCTGCCATTGTCCAGCTATTTGCGAGCCCGTGGACTGTAGCCTACCAGACTCCTCTGGGGCAAGTTGCCATTTCCCCCTGCAGGGGATCTTCCTGACCCAGGGATCGAACCTGTGTCTCTTGAATCTCCAGTATTGGCAAGCGGACTCTTTACCACTGTGCCATCTAAGAAACCCATGAACAATAACTGTCTCTCTCTCTCTCTTTAGTTGCTCAGTTGTGTCCGACCCTTGCAATCACATGGACTGTAGCCTGCCAGGCTCTCTATCCATGGGAACTAGCAGTCTGCATATGGAAGGTAGAAAGTATAATAAAGAGAAGAGTACCATGAATATAGCAGCAAAAAGCCAGGATGAGATGTCTTTAAAGGCCTTGTATTTCTACATTACAACTGAAGTTTATAATACTGTCTTGTACATCAAGAGTAATCTATACAGTATGTTAGCTATTAAGGAATTACTTATACTTTATAGAAAGATCACTTCCAAAAATAAATTAAATTTCAAAGAAATGATTGAGAAATTAACTGTGCAAAATTCAGTCTTCTAAGGCATTCATTATGTGGAAATGCCTTTGGTGTCCTAATTATACTCTATAAGCTACCTATTTATCATTATTAGTTCCATGTGTACAGAATATTGCTTTAAACTGACTTGATTCTGTCCCTGTTACATATTTCTAAACTTTGTCTTTTGCATTTTTTTTAAAAAGGGAGAATGTTAATGCCTAATAAGGTGCTCATATGGATTATGGGCTTCCAGGTATCGCTAGTGCTAAAGAACCCGCTTGCCAGTGCAGGAGACATAAGAGATGCAGGTTCCATCCCTGGATAGGGAAGATCTTCTGGAGGAGGAAAGGGAAACCCACTCTAGTATTCTTGCCTGAAGAATCCCATGGACAGAAGAGTCTGGTGGTCTACAGTCTATAGGGTCGCAAAGAGTTGAAGATGACTAAACATGCAACTTAGCATAAATGCGTGGATTATGGTGAAGACTAAATAAATAATCCATGTAAAGACATTTGACACAGGGCCTGGCATCCATTACTCCCACCACCTCCTCGGTATGTGACTTTTGGAAAGTTCATTCGCTCCCTCAATGTTTCAGATTTCTCGTCTCTAATATGAAGATTATAATAGTTCTTTCCACATAGATTTAATGTAAAGAGCTTAGAGCAGAGCCTGATACATCTTAAGTTCTCAGGTGAGCTATTGCGCCAGTCAGAGAACATCCTTTTTATACACAGATCAAGGAAGCAATAGCTGTGATGTGGTCCAAATCTGTGCAGAATGGATTTGATATGAGAATTCTGAGCTGTGATGTATAAAAATATTCTATGCTATAATATCCAAAATGTAATGTAATATCAATTACTACTAATAATAATAGTATCAGTACTATTTAGTGGGAATTGTTTTTGATCACGTCAGCACCTCCTATTCTATTAACTTGCCTAGCCCTATCAACATTCAGAAAAGGATGTGTATCCTCGCCAACACAACCTCCCTCTTCCTTCCCCACTTCTTGGATATACGTGTCATTTGCAAATCTGAGTGCAGTTACCACAGGGAGTGGAAATGAGACAATCGTTTGTGAATTGCAAACAAATTTCTAACTCTTCATTTTGTCAGACCAACTCTAGACCAGCCACTAGAGCTGTCATGGTGATTGATGATGTTCTTCAGCAAACTGACAGCTGGTGGAGAAAAAGCTCCCAGGAAAAAAATTCCTTATATTTATTCTACCTAGTTTAATACCTGATGAACCATGTTATAAGAACCGTTCGTAAAACAGCCTTGAGGAGAGCATCTCTACATTTTCCCAGCACATACAATCCATCATGGAGAACGTCGAGTAGGTGGTGGTCTTGCTGCGAACTTGACTGCTTTTCAAAAGAGATGTTCATTGGAGGCCTGGCGATATATGAAGCTTTCAATACTGACTCGTGCCCTGCTATTTGTGTGCAGTCATTTCTTCCTTACCATAAACCTTCATCATAGGCAATATATTATCATATAAGTATGATTATAAATAAGAAGGAAAGGTCGATCCATAAATATGATTATAAATAAGAAGGAAAGGTCATTCCAGGGAAGATGCAACAGATTATCACCAAAGCTGCTTCATTTGGAGATAGAAGTGAAGAAGGAGCTTGTGAAGAGGGAACACAGTCCATCTTAAGGAGGGTTGTTTATGTTTCATGTCTTTCTGAAAACTTGTCTGGCCATTACAAGCCATCACAGTCCACTATTTAATCTATATAATTCATACGATACCCACTCTATTGACTTATTTTTTTATATTGACTTATTTTTATATTGCTCTTTACGGCTATGTAATTTGTGTGCCTTTTCTTCTCATCTACTTAGTGTCTTCAACCTCTCCTGTTTCCTTTGAACTTTGTGCCCAGTTTATAAACATATGAACATCACTTCAGATTACAAACCTACCAACAAACCAGACCAAAGCATTCCCTTACCTTCCCATCTACTTGAGTTGCCTACTTGTCTGGCTGAGTTTCCCACTTCCTACAAGAGTGTGTAACTGTCACCTGCACTATTTGGCACTCTGTTCCCTTGGTTTCGATGGCACCCCTTGCTCTTGCTTCTGTTGGATGCTGCCTCCTGCCCCTGTTCACACTCTGACCGCACCCTTTCAGGGTCCTCCACTGGCTCCTCTGTCTTTAATAGTATCAGTACTATTTAGTGGGAATTGTTTTTGATCACGTCAGCACCTCCTATTCTATTAACTTGCCTAGCCCTATCAACATTCAGAAAAGGATGTGTATCCTCGCCAACACAACCTCCCTCTTCCTTCCCCACTTCTTGGATATACGTGTCATTTGCAAATCTGAGTGCAGTTACCACAGGGAGTGGAAATGAGACAATCGTTTGTGAATTGCAAACAAATTTCTAACTCTTCATTTTGTCAGACCAACTCTAGACCAGCCACTAGAGCTGTCATGGTGATTGATGATGTTCTTCAGCAAACTGACAGCTGGTGGAGAAAAAGCTCCCAGGAAGAAAAATTCCTTATATTTATTCTACCTAGTTTAATACCTGATGAACCATGTTATAAGAACCGTTCGTAAAACAGCCTTGAGGAGAGCATCTCTACATTTTCCCAGCACATACAATCCATCATGGAGAACGTCGAGTAGGTGGTGGTCTTGCTGCGAACTTGACTGCTTTTCAAAAGAGATGTTCATTGGAGGCCTGGCGATATATGAAGCTTTCAATACTGACTCGTGCCCTGCTATTTGTGTGCAGTCATTTCTTCCTTACCATAAACCTTCATCATAGGCAATATATTATCATATAAGTATGATTATAAATAAGAAGGAAAGGTCGATCCATAAATATGATTATAAATAAGAAGGAAAGGTCATTCCAGGGAAGATGCAACAGATTATCACCAAAGCTGCTTCATTTGGAGATAGAAGTGAAGAAGGAGCTTGTGAAGAGGGAACACAGTCCATCTTAAGGAGGGTTGTTTATGTTTCATGTCTTTCTGAAAACTTGTCTGGCCATTACAAGCCATCACAGTCCACTATTTAATCTATATAATTCATACGATACCCACTCTATTGACTTATTTTTTTATATTGACTTATTTTTATATTGCTCTTTACGGCTATGTAATTTGTGTGCCTTTTCTTCTCATCTACTTAGTGTCTTCAACCTCTCCTGTTTCCTTTGAACTTTGTGCCCAGTTTATAAACATATGAACATCACTTCAGATTACAAACCTACCAACAAACCAGACCAAAGCATTCCCTTACCTTCCCATCTACTTGAGTTGCCTACTTGTCTGGCTGAGTTTCCCACTTCCTACAAGAGTGTGTAACTGTCACCTGCACTATTTGGCACTCTGTTCCCTTGGTTTCGATGGCACCCCTTGCTCTTGCTTCTGTTGGATGCTGCCTCCTGCCCCTGTTCACACTCTGACCGCACCCTTTCAGGGTCCTCCACTGGCTCCTCTGTCTTCTCCTTCAGTTCAGTTCAGTCGCTCAGTCGTGTCCGACTCTTTGCGACCCCATGAATCGCAGCACGCCAGGCCTCCCTGTCCATCACCAACTCTTGGAGCTCACTCCACCTCATGTCCATCAAGTCAGTGATGCCATCCAGCCATCTCATCCTCTGTTGTCTCCTTCTCCTCCTGCCCCCAATCCCTCCCAGCATCAGAGTCTTTTCCAATGAGTCAACTCTTCACATGAGGTGGCCAAAGTACTGGAGTTTCAGCTTTAGCACCATTCCTTCCAAAGAACACCCAGGGCTGATCTCCTTCAGAATGGACTGGTTGGAACTCGTTGCAGTCCAAGGGACTCTCAAGAGTCTTCTTCATACACATTGTTTTTCCCTAGGCTTATCTATTCCCAACATTCCTTGGTCATCTTCTTTTATTTCAGTATCTGGAATATGCTCAAATGATGTATATTTCAAAAGACACATCTTTCTGAAGTTCAGAATCATGTTTTCAGTTGCTTTTTGTAGCTCTCAAACCAACAACAGAATTCGTTTTCTCCCCAAAGTATTTTCCTTTATTCACCCTCTTCATCAGGGAAACTCGCACAATTAATCTCTTCTTCTCTCCCCTTTACTTCTATGGCCCAGTTGGTTTTACTCCTCTCTCTTGAAAATATCCAGGTATTTCCATTCCATTTCCTACAACGTCATTGCTGTTCTCCCTGCCTTTCCCCTAAATGAGCAGAACTTTTATTTAATCCTCACCTAGCCTTCAAGTCATCAGGATAGACTTTAAAAACAAAGTGATACTAAAGGGGAAAAAATCCCTCCATTATGTCATTCTCCTGTTAAAAATCCTTGAATGGCACTCCGTTGATGTCAAAGCAAAGTGTCAGTTCTTTGGGCAAAGTCAAGGCAGTTTTCAGGCTGACCCTCATCTGTCTTCCCAGTCTCATCTGCATCGTGACTCCCAGGTAACCTTTGGTTCCTGTTTGTACCCTTCTTGCCTACATGCTTCTGAACATTTATCTACAGTTTTCTCTTCTTGGGATGTGCTCCTCTCGTGGTTCTGCTTGGCTATCTCCAGATCCTCCTTCACAATTGCTTCAGTGCATCATCCCTTCTGGGAAGATATCCCTAACCAACAGCGATGTGAGGCACTGTTCTCACAACTGCTCGCACATGTCTTTATTAAAGCCCTTAAGACAATACACCATGACTAATTATTATTCCCACGTCTGTCCTCATTTTTCAGCCGTGAACCTCCTGAGGCCAGGATTGTCTTACTCATCTTTCCGTCCCACTGCCGAGCATGGATTCTGACACACAGAAGGAACTAGATAAATGTCTGTGGGATACACAGAAAACGAAATAGAATGAAGCCCCTTCCTTTCTAAAAGTGTAGTGCGCGAGGCCATCATCTGTTCTTTTGGTATCCATAAAGCGCAAAATACTAATGAGTAGACTGGCTGTTTGGTTCATTTTGTTATAATCCCCCTGACACTTCTGCTAGAGAATGCTTATTCTGGGGCAAGTGTGAGGGTTCTGTATTTTTAGCTTCTAATGACCTCAGATCTGTTCCGTATGCTTCCCAGTTCCAAGCATGTGTATGTGTTAGCCATGGAGACTGGCCGTGCATACACACTTCCAGGGAGTTACTTCAGAAGGAAACATTTGAGCAGCAGTCATCAGTAGGGTGGAGAAGGCAACGGCAGCCCACTCCAGTGCTCTTGCCTGGAGAATCCCAGGGACGGCAGAGCCTGGTGGGCTGCCGTCTCTAGGGTCGCACAGAGTCGGACACAACTGAAGCGACTTAGCAGCAGCAGTAGCAGCATAGTAGGGAGTGGGAGCATTTAACTTGGTGCAGTTGGGAAAAATGTAGGATCCCTCATTATGACATTCTTCTCTGAACTGTACTTCCCATTTGGGGGTGGATAGCTGAGCTTTGGGAAACGTCTTTGGTTCTTTCAGAATTGTTCTATAGATTAGCATTAACAGGTTCTACAGTCAAAAGACAGGAGTGTGGTGCGTTAATAGCCCCACCGATTTTACTATACATCTGCATTCCTGACTCATCCAGATGACCGAACAGTGCCTGTGACTTTGATGAGCCAAAACTCACACTCACTAACTCCACATTTGGGGGCTTATGCAAAGGTTGATGTTTCTGTAGAAAGTGAAGGGCTTGATTTCTTCCATTACCTCTTAGTGGCTATCATTTGTAAGGAAACGGATTAAACTGGTCATTTCAGCATCTAGTTACATAGTCTTCAATGGTTTGACATGCTGTAGTCTTGCTTCTGGAACTATATATTAGGTTCCTTAATGAGAGAGGCCACATGGTCAGATACTGGGCTTCCCAAGTGGCGCTAGTGGTAAAGAATCCACCTGACAGTGTGGGAGACCCAAGAGGTGGGGGTTTGATCCTTGAGTTGGGAAGATCCCTTGGAGTAGGAGGTGGCAACCACTCCAGTATTTTTGCCTGGAAAATCCCATGGACAGAGGAACTTGGAGGGCTAAAGTCCATGGGGCCACAAAGACTTGAACATGACTGACTCAGCACACATATTCAGATACTTCTGTGAATTCCATATGGTTGGAGTATAGCATATAGCAGCTTTTATAAAATCTTAGAATAATGGGTTTTATGAAGACTCAATTTCTTTATGTTTCCTTCAAAGTTCCACAGAAGTATTTTACAAAATGTATAAACTAATCTCTAACATACAAATACTATTTTCATTAAAAATGACTGTACTTACTAAGGGCTTCTCTGGTGCTTCAGATGGTAAAGAATCTGCCTACAATACAGGGGACATGGATTCTATTCCTGAGTCAGGAAGATCCCCTGGAGAAGGGAATGGCAACACTCCAGTCTTCTTGCCTGGAGAATTCCATGGACAGAGGAGCTTAGTGGGCTACAGTCCACAGGGTCGCAAAGAGTCGGACACAACTGAGCAGCTAACACACACAAACACACAGACTTACTAAAAGTTTTTACCCAAATGATTTAAATTGTTGTTCTGATTTAATGGATGTCTCTCTTTTCAAATTCAGTGGTTGCTTGTGTAATTCTGCACAGTGAAATAATGCAAAGGGAGCTAACGCTGAGAGGGGGTGAACTATATCCAGTGCAGTCTAATGGAAGTTGATCTTTATCTGATTTGGCTTCTCTGGGGGCTACTTGGAAATAGCAGTACCAGAGACATTCACTAGTGTCCCAGCAGATGTGAAGAATGGAGGCTGTTGACTTTAAAATAAAGGATGTGACTCTAGACTGCAATGGCTACCAATTAAAGGATGAGCATTTGGTCCACGAGTTGATGGAATTAATGCCATGTCTCATGCTTGCCTGATGAAACACCATCCCCCTGCCCGGAATTACCCAGTCTATTGTCCTAAGAGACAGCGTTGTTAAAAACTGCTATCTGTATAGACGGGTGGACCAACCACCCTCACTAACGTACAAGATAGAAGAACTATCTGTTCAGTTCAGTTCAGTGGCTCAGTTGTGTCCGACACTTTGCGACTCCATGAATTGCAGCACACCAGGCCTCCCTGTTCATCACCATCTCCCAGAGTTCACTCAGACTCATGTCCATCAAGTCCATGATGCCATCCAGCCATCTCATCCTTGGCCATCCCCTTCTCTTCCTGCCCCTAATCCCTCCCAGCTGCAGAGTTTTCTTCCAATGAGTCAACTCTTCCCATGAGGTGGCCAAAGTACTGGAGTTTTGGCTTTAGCATCATTCCTTCCAAAGAAATCCCAGGGCTGATCTCCTTCAGAATGCACTGGTTGGATCTCCTTGCAGTCCAAGGGACTCTCAAGAGTCTTCTCCAACACCACAGTTCAAAAGCATCAATTCTTTGGTGCTCTGCCTTCTTCACAGTCCAACTCTCACATCCATACATGACCACAGGAAAAACCATAGCCTTGACTAGACAGACCTTAGTCGGCAAAGTAATGTCTCTGCTTTTCAATATGCTATCTAGGTTGGTCATAACTATTCTTCCAAGGAGTAAGCATCTTCTAATTTCATGGGTGCAATCACCATTTGCAGTGATTCTGGAGCCCAAAAAATTAAAGTCTGACACTGTTTCCCCATCTATTTCCCATGAAATGATGGGACCGGATGCCATGATCTTCATTTTCTGAATGTTGAGCCTTAGGCCAACTTTTTCACTCTCCTCTTTTACTTTCATCAAGAGGTTTTTTAGCTCCTCTTCACTTTCTGCCATAAGGGTTGTGTCATCTGCATATCTGAGGTGATTGGTATTTCTCCTGGCAATCTTGTGTTTCTTCCAGTCCAGCGTTTCTCATGATGTACTCTGCATAGAAGTTAAATAAGCAGAGGACAATATACAGCCTTGACGTACTCCTTTTCCTATTTGGAACCAGTCTGTTGTTCCATGTCCAGTTCTAACTGTTGCTTCCTGACCTGCATACAGAGTTCTCAAGAGGCAGATCAGGTGGTCTGGTATTCCCATCTCTTGAAGAATTGTCCACAATTTCTTGTGATCCACACAGTCAAAGGCTTTGGCATAGTCAATAAAGCAGAAAGAGATGTTTTTCTGGAACTCTCTTGCTTTTTCCATGATTCAGCAGATGTTGGCAATTTGATCTCTGGTTCCTCTGCCTTTTCTAAAACCAGCTTGAACATCAGGAAGTTCACAGTTCATGTATTGCTGAAGCCTGCCTTGGAGAATTTTGAGCATTACTTTACTAGCATGTGAGATAAATGCAATTGTGCGGTAGTCTGAGCATTCTTTGGCATTGCCTTTCTTTGGAATTGGAATGGAAACTGACCTTTTCCAGTCCTGTGGCCGCTGCTGAGTTTTCCAAATTTGCTGGCATATTGCATGTAGCACTTTCACAGCATCATCTTTCAGGATTTGAAACAGCTCTACTGGAATTCCATCACCTCCACTAGCTTTGTTCATAGTGATGATTTCTAAGGCCCACTTGACTTCACATTCCAGGATGTCTGGCTCTAGATTAGTGATCACACCATCATGACTATCTGGGTTGTGAAGATCTTTTTTGTACAGTTCTTCCGTGTATTCTTGCCACCTTTTCTTAATATCTTCTGCTTCTGTTAGGTCTCGACCATTTCTGTCCTTCCTTTATTGAGCCCATCTTTGCATGAAATGTTCCCTTGGTATCTCTTATTTTCTTGAAGAGATCTCTAGTCTTTCCTAATCTGTTGTTTTCCTGTATTTCTTTGCATTGATTGCTGAGGAAGGCTTTCTTATCTCTTATTGCTATTCTTTGGAACTCTGCATTCAGATGCCTATATCTTTCCTTTTCTTCTTTGCTTTTCACTTCTCTTCTCTTCACAGCTATTTGTAAGGCCTCCCCAGACAGCCATTTTGCTTTTTTGCATTTCTTTTCCGTGGGGATGGTCTTGATCTCTGTCTCCTGCACAATGTCACAAACTTCATTCCATAGTTCGTCAGGCACTCTGTCTATCAGATCGAGGCCCTTAAATCTATTTCTCACTTCCACTGTCAATTTAAGTCTGAATTGCAAGGGTGAATGTCGACATTCTAGGAATCAGCAAACTAAAATGGAATAAAATGGGTGAATTTAACTCAGATGGCCATTATATCTACTACTGCAGGCAGGAATCCTTCAAAAGAAATGGAGTAGCCATCATGGTCAACAAAAGAGTCTGAAATGCAGTACTTGGGTGCAATCTAAAAAATGACAGAATGATCTCTGTTTGTCTCCAAGGCAAACCATTCAATAACACAGTTATCCAAGTCTATGCCCCAACCAGTAATGCTGAAGAAGCTGAAGGTGAACAGTTTTATGAAGGCCTACAAGACCTTTTAGAACTAACACCCAAAAAAGACATCCTTTTCATTATAGGGGACTGGAATGCAAAAGTAGGAAGTCAAGAAACACCTGGAGTAACAGGCAAATTTGGCCTTGGAATGCAGAATGGATCAAGGCAAAGACTAATAGAGTTTTGCCAAGAAAATGCACTCGTCATAGCAAACACCCTCTTCCAACAACACAAGAGAAGACTCTACACGTGGACATCACCAGATGGTCAACACCAAAATCAGACTGATTATATTCTATGCAGCCAAAGATGGAGAAGCTCTATACATTCAACAAAAGCAAGACCAGGAGCTGACTGTGGCTCAGCTCATGAACTATCTGTTCCAAGAGTGTATTAGTTTAAATGACTTATCAAAATAAAATTAACCTTTTTAAAGTATAGCAGTTTTTAATATATTTATTGCAATGTACAGCTATCATCAACATCTAATTTCAAAACATCTTCAGCACCCCACCGGCAGTCACTCTCCATTATCCCCTAACACCAGCTCCTGGAAACCTGTTAATGGACTTTCTATTTCTATGATTGGTCTAGTCGGAGTATTTCATCTAAACGGAACTGAATCATTCAATATGCAGCCTTTTGTGCTAGGCTTCTTTCCCTTAGCATTATGTTTCCAAAGTTCATCCACATGTAACATGTGTTGGTACTTTTCCCCTTCGTATTTCTGACTAATATTACATTATAGGAATGTACAATATTTTGTTTACCCAATCAATTGATGAACATTGGGGTGTTTCCAGTTTTGAGCTATTATCTATAATGCTACTCTGAACATTTATGTACAGGATTTTGTGTGGACATAGGTTTTCAGTTCTCTTGGGTACATACTTAGGAATGGAATTGCTGGGTCACATGGTAACTCTGTGTTTAATGTTTTAAGAAACTGCCAGGTTATTTTCCAAAGTAGCTGTCTGATTTTACATTTCCACCAGCTGTGTATGAGTGTGCCTGTTTCTCAACATCCTTTTAAATTTTAGGTACTCTAGGAGATTTGAAGTGGTCCTCTTGTGGTTTTGATGTGCATGCCCTAGTCCCAGGACTAATGATATTGTACATCATTTCATATGCTTCTTGGTCATTCATATATCTTCCTCAGAGAAAATGTCTATTTCAATTCTTAGCCCCCTTTTAAAATTAGATTTTCTTTTTGTTGTTGAGTGGTGGGTCAGATAGTAAAGAATGTGCTTGCAATGCAGGATATGTGGGTTCAATCCCTGGGTTGGGAAGATGACTTTGATAGAAAATGGCAACCCGCTTCGGCATTCTTGCCTGGGAAATCCCATGGAAAGAGGAGCCTGGTGGGCTACAGTCCATGCGTCTGCATTCAGTTTGATGCAACAGAGCACACAAGAGTTCTTTATTCTGAACGCACATCCCTTAGAAGTCACATGATCTGTCAGTGTTTCCCCCCATTCCATGGGCTGTTTTTTGACGTTCTTAATAGTGTCTTTGAGGGACAAGTTTTTTAAAATTTTGACAAAGTTCATCTATTTTTTTTGTTACCTATGTTTTCAGTGTCATATCAAAGATATCATTACTTACTATAAGGTCAGAAAGGATTGCTTCTATGTTCTTGTGTGAGAGTTGTATAGTTTTCACTCTTTAGATAGAAGATTCATTTTTAATTAATTTTTTAAAATTTTAATTAATTTTTTTGTACATAATGTGAAATAGGGTTGAGAGGATCTTGTTAAACACTCTCCCCTGATGTCTATCAGTTTAAAATGTGAATACATAAGTCTGTAAGTTTCCTGGAAGCCCACAGTATAAAAGCAATTGCCATGGCCAGTTTGGCTGATTGATTATTTATTCAGTGGATTTCTATTCAAGATGATGGAGGGCCAAAATTGTGCTAAAAGAAACACAGGATTTTTGGCAAGACTATGAACCAATTTAAAGAACTTTTATAAAATTTCAAATGTGATTTTAAATTCTCAAAACTGGAGGATGAACTTGGAGACAATTGCCACAGATGTTGTTCCAAACATTTTTAATTTGGTTCAAACCAATTATTAAAACTTGTGTATATGTTTTGAAGATTTATCCTATGTCTTCAAATATAGCGTTTGACTAATTTACACGAAAGTATTGAAAACTCTCTCTAAACCACATTGTGTGTCAAAGAAACTCTATATATGAGTTTCTTCTAAAGTTCTCTTAAAAACAGCAAAATCAAGTTAACAACTCCAGGTTCTAAGTTGAAATCTATCCACTTCAGTTTGAGAGCCATCAGCTTTGAATGTGTCTGGATGCAAAACCGTTTTTCCCACTTGGAGGGGAAAATCCTCTTTTAGAGACTATTTCTTGAAGGTACGTTTGTTGTAACATATTTGGGCTTAGGACTAAGACCTTTAGTTTGTAAGCTGAAGTCTTCCTGTGCAGTTAACATCAACAGAATGTAAGTAGAAAACAATCTCAAATTTAGTTGCTACCCTGAGGAGAGACCACTGAGTATGGGAGCATTTAAATCATGGCCCATCACATTTGCTGTTTGCTTCCATTTTTCTTTCATTCAAGGAGTACAGTTAATTGAGATTGTCTTTGGAGATCACAGTGCCTATGGATTCTTCTTTAAACACTTTTAAAGGATGAAAGAAGGTCTTGAAATGCTTTTCATTTTAATCACTTTAGAAAAGTAGGTATGGGGAAGAAAACCTGTGAATAAAGAAAAATTTGCACATGTAATTTCTCTGAGCTTATTACTTAATAATTATGGAAGAAGTGAGCATTCTTTCAACATTGCTGCTGTGCTTGATCATTCGGCCATGTCTGACTCTTTGCGACCCCATGGACTGTAGCCCACCAGGTTCTTCTGTTCATGAGATTTTTCAGGCAAGAATACTGGAGGGGGTTGTCATTTCCTCCTCCAGGGGATCTTCCCAAGCCAGGGATGGGACCCGTGTCTCCTGTGTCTGCTGCATTGCAGGCAGATTCCTCACCACTGAGCCATCAGGGAAGCCCTCTGCATTAGTAAACACTTAGAAACCGATAACAGCAAAACTGAGGACTTTTTTTCTAACCAGAATAGAGGGCTCGGGACTATAGGGCAATAGATTAGACAATTTGTATCCCACGCAATATTGTTGTCACCACCAATTCTAATGAGTATTTTCTAACTTACGTCTTTAATGCAATTAGTATAAGAAAGCTTCTGAATATATCACATAAGTAGTGGTTTGCCCCAGGACTGGATATTCAGGAGACGTGGTTTTTCAGACTTAGCCCTGTTCACTAAATATTTGGTTGATGGATTACTATTATTTTTATTTTTTTAAATTTTATTTTTACTTTATTCTACTTTAAAGTACTGTATTGGTTTTGCCATACATTGACATGAATCCACTACAGGTGTACACAAGCTTCCAATCCCGAATCCCCCTCCCACCTCCCACCCCATATCATCTCTCTGGATCATCCCCATGCACCAGCCCCAAGCAATGGTTTACTGTTGTTTTTAGAAGGTCTGAAAGAGTGGAGACTTGCAAATAAAATGCAGTGCAGTGTCAGAAATTATGCCATGTCTTCTTAGTATCTATAAGAGTTTTGAAAATTAGCTCCACAGTAAATTATGAGACAATTATCTAAAGAAGCATGGTATTTTTACTAATATAGTTTAGTTCAGAACCACAGAGACTGCTCACAATCATTGCTATAGGTAACTAAGCAAAGCAGAAATTAGAAATTTAACAGAAATTAGACGAGACTCATTAACTCAGGACAGATGTTCTCTAGAATTGATAAATGGAAACAAAAAACAAATCGAATGGGATTTAAGAGAGTTGAGAGATATCTTCCTAGTTCTTACACTGATTTACTTGGAATATGAAAAGAGACTTAGAACATTGGCATCTTGATCTTAATTTGGTGAGATTTCTTGTTTCAATTTTATGTTCAAAAGGTGGTCATTCACTACTCACTGGCTGAAGCACATGAAAGAGAAGATACTGTCTCTAAGGTGAAGAGAGACAATTTGGGGGAACCAGAAACACACAGGAATAGTTTAAATCTTAGTTTCCAAGGAATATAGACTAATATAATATTTCCTAACATGAAATTCTTAGAAAATAACTGATTCCAAGTATTACTTACCTGCCTCAGGTATCTGGTGAGATCGTACTTCCTTTAATGTTCAAATTATTTATATTAGACTGAATTTCCCACGTCCTTCACTAAAGGATGCCCAGAACCCCTGATCCATGTATTTCCAAGGATCCCAAGAAATGTTTTCAATGTTCTGTTTGTTTGTTTTAATTGAAGTATAGTTGATTTACAGTGTTATATTAGTTTCTAGTGTACAATGAAGTGGTCCAGTTATACATGTGCACGCACACACAAAGTGAAGAGGAACTAAAGCACCTCTTGGTGAAAGTGAAAGAAGAAAGTAAAAAAGCTGGTTTAAAACTCAGCATTCAAAAAACGAAGGTCATGGCATCGGTCCCATCACTTAGATGGGGAAAATAAATGGGGAAACAATGGAAACAGTGACAGACTTTATTTTCTTGGGCTCCAAAATCACTGCAGATGGTGACTGCAGCCATGAAATTAAAAGACACTTACTCCTTAGAATGAAAGCTATGCCCAACCTGCTGCTGCTGCTGAGTCACATCAGTCGTGTCCGACTCTGTGCGACCCCACAGACGGCAGCCCGCCAGGCTCCTGTCCCTGGAATTCTCCAGGCAAGAGTACTGGAGTGGGTTGCCATTGCCTTCTCCATGACCAACCTAGACAGTTTATTAAAAAGCAGAGACATTACTTGACTGCAAAGGTCCGTCTAGTCAAAGCTATAGTTTTTCCAGTAGTCATTTTATGGATGTGAGAGTTAGGCCATAAAGAAAGTTGAGCACTGAAGAATTGATGCTTTTGAGCTGTGGTGTTGTAGAAGAATCTTGAGAGTCCCTTGGACAGCAAGGAGATCAAACCAGTCCATCCTAAAGGATATCAGTCCTGAATATTCATTGGAAGGACTGATGCTGAACTTAAAACTCCAATACTTTGGCCACCTGATGTGAAGAGCTGACTCATTTGAAAAGACCCTGATGCTGGGAAAGATTCAAGGCGGGAGGAGAAGGGGACAACAGAGGATGAGATGGTTGGATGGCATCACCAACTCGATCGACATGAGTTTGAGCAAGCTCCGGGAGTTGGTGATGGACAGGGAGGCCTGGCTGCTGCAGTCCATGGGGTCACAAAGAGTTGGACATGACTGAGGAATTGAACTGAACTGAACTGGACCTCTGTTAGCTGCCAAAAATAAACTTAGAGTAAGTAGAGGGGAAAAGTGTGACATGTAAGAAGCTGCCCCCAGAAACATTCTCCTTAGGCCTCCTGGGATGTTGTCCGTCACCATCATTGTCATGGTCATCGTCATCTTTGTCGTCCGTAGCAGTAGCAGTGGCTCTCAGTGACCTTTGACGGAGCACCTGCTGTGTGCTGGACCCCAAGAGAGGCTGTGGAGGCAATGGCCATCAAGCACTTGCACATGGGCAGGGAAGACAATGGTTCCCATGCCTTTATTTTTATTTGATGATTAAAAATTAGGCACATGATTATCTGTGCAACTAGAAAAGTAAGAACGTGATCTGTGTTACTCTACCCCTGAGCTGATGCAGATCCTTCAGTCTCAGAGCTGGAAGACACCTTAGAGAGGATCGGATGCGCGTTTCAAATAAGGACATGAAGGTCCTGAGAAGTCACGGAGAGTGCGGACTGGACCTTAGATCTCTTGAGTTCAAGTCCAGTAGGTTTCCCAGTGTACCATCCTGCCTCTCTTCTTGTACACCTTCCTGAGGTACTAAGAAGCATTATATATATATATAAGATATGAAAATAACATTAGTACTGCTGGTAGAAGTAGTAAGTAGAGAATATTTCTGAAATTGTGATGGTTGATCTAATTTTCTGGGGTTCCGACTTGCTTTCATGACTCACATTTTGAAGTCTCGAATTTTGTTAGTAAAGTGTATTTGTTTTTGTTGTTCAGTTGCTCAGTCAAGTCGAACTCTTTATGATCCCATGAACTGTAGCCCGCCGGGCTCCTCTGTCCATGGGATTTTCCCAGCAAGGAAATTGGAATGGATTGCCATTTCCTCCTTCAGGGGATCTTCCCAACCCAGGGCTCAAACTCCTGCATTTCCTGAATTGGCGGGTGAATTTTTTTTTACCACTGAGCCACCTGGGAATCCTTATATATGGAATAAGTACATGTAAAGTGCCTGCGACATATAGCCTCTCACTAAATGACAGCTAATTTTAAAGGTGCTAAAGGATCACTTTCTATAGACCAAAAGCTCTAATGTATTATTTCATTTAATCCTCATAATTCCACTGCAGGAAAACTCAGACTGAGAGAATTTGGGCCATTTGCCCAGCACCTCCCATGGGGTAAGGTCATAAAAGAGGCAGAACTGAACTAAGGTTGGCTTGCCTCTCCAATCTAGGGTGAATGTACTCTTTTTTGAAATACTCTAGTGGCTCAGGGGATGGTATGGGAAGGGAAGATGGTGAAAGTCTGTGGGCCTTCAACTTTGCAAAGATTCAGTGCCTCTTTCTCTCCCATTCGTTTGTACTTTGAAGGCAGAACGCCTTGGAAATCTTTGTGTTCATCCAACATGTGTCAGCTTTTCCATATGACTCTGTATTTCTGAGCAGACTGGAACGATTCATTCCAAGTTCAAACCATGCACTCTGAGAGGAATTCAATTGATTATCGGGAGACAAGGGGAGTGCTCCTGCTAATATCCCCTGTCCTCCACCTCCCTGCCTACTCTCTGGGTGTCAGTGTGCTCATCTTTTTGCATAAGCATCCAAGAACTGACAGGTTGGCACAAAAATCGATATAAAAGAGAGCAGATGATTATCAAGGGCACAGAGGCAAAGGTTATCACGACAAGTTTTAACTTCTGTTTAAATCTCATGGGAACTGCACATGGAATGGTGAGTGAATGAAATAATTTGAAATAATTTGCTACAAAATTCAGAACTAATTAATCTATTTCCATATTCCATTAAAATACATTTAAACAAGGCGCCTACTCTCTTTTGTAAAAGTCATGCTTCCAGTTCTAACAAGCTGTTTTTTCCCTCTTTTGCAATGTGGAAAAAAAAAACCTATTTCCTACTATGCTGAAAATTAAATTGGCTATGTGTACAAAAAACACACAAAACAATATAAGGCCCATGGCACTAAAAACTCATTAAGATTTTTTTTTTTGGTGGCAGTGCACAAAATGTTATAAAATAATGTGAAATCCAAATATTCTTAAATAATCAAAAATTAAATGAGATGGGATACACTCTTTCAGTACCAGAAGGAAGTTTCTTTTAGAAATCATCTGTAAGTATTATATTTCGAACCAACTTTGGTAGTATATATTGATCCCAAGATATAAGATAATCTGTGGAGTGTTCAATCATAAGAAATAAAAAGTTAACGTTAGCTTTCATGCAAGATATGTCATTTAGAATATTGTCTTACACAGTTAAATATCCCTGTAAAGTTTTCAAATGCACTTTTTTTTTTTCCCTCGGTGTCTCTGACTTCTACAGTGGGAGCCCTAATGAGCCTCAGCCACAGTTGTTTGGCTGGTTAAAATGCTCAGCTTGGTGAATGATTTGGGAGAGATAATATGATTAAAAGCCAGAATTTTGTCTATTATTACCATTCAATACTTTGCCCTAAGGTCACTGATCAGATTTATTAAATTCCCTCATGGTAAAACCCAAGGGAATTCCACCTTCCCCTTCAGTTTCAGTTCAGTTGCACAGTCATGTCCGACTTTTTGCGACCCCATGAATCGCAGCACGCCAGGCCTCCCTGTTCATCGCCATCTCCCAGAGTTCACTCAGACTCACATCCATCGAGCCAGTGATGCCATCCAGCCATCTCATCCTCTGTCGACCCCTTCTCCTCCTGCCCCCAGTCCCTCCCAGCATCCGAGTCTTTTCCAGTGAGTCAACTTTTCACATGAGGTGGCCAAAGTACTGGAGTTTCAGCGTTAGCATCAGTCCTTCCAGAGAAACTCCAGGGTTGATCTCCTTTAGAATGGACTGGTTGGATCTCCTTGCAGTTCAAGGGACTCTCAAGAGTCTTCTCCAACACCACAGTTCAAAAGCATCAATTCTTTGGTGCTCAGCTTTCTTCACAGTCCAACTCTCACATCCATACATGACCACTGGAGAAACCATAGTCTTAACTAGACGGACCTTTGTTGGCAAAGTAATGTCTCTGCTTTTCAATATGCTGTCTAGGTTGGTCATAACTATTCTTCCAAGGAGTAAGTGTCTTTTAATTTCATGGCTGCAGTCCCCATCTGCAGTGATTTTGGAGCCCCTTGACAAATAAAGTCTGACACTGTTTCCCCATCTATTTGCCATGAAGTGATGGGACCAGATGCCATGATCTTCGTTTTCTGAATGTTGAGCTTTAAGCCAACTTTTTTGCTTTCCTCTTTCACTTTCATCAAGAGGCTTTTTAGTTCCTCTTCACTTTCTGCCGTAAGGGTGGTGTCATCTGCATATCTGAGGTGATTGATATTTCTCCCGGCAATCTTGATTCCAGCTTGTGCTTCTTCAGGCCCAGCATTTCTCATGATGTACTAACCTTCCCCTTAGGCAGGGTTCATTTTTGCAACCCTGAAATGATTTTTAAGTTAAGATGCTGTTTTTGCTGAAATAGCAAGTACCTCTCAGGCCAGTGAATTTTTTTTTTTTGAATGTATGAGTTTCTAGACAACATACTGTCTTGCTAAGGATCAGTTTAATTGGGGGATGGGTAGAGAGGCGATTCATTGGAGGCCTAAGTCTGGAATGCAGAGCAGAAAGGTCTGTTTGGAGACTACAGTTCAGTTCAGTTCAGTCGCTCAGTTGTGTGACCCCATGAATCACACCCCATGAAGCCAGGCCTCCCTGTCCACCACCAACTCCTGGAGTTTACCTAAACGCATGTGCATTGAGTTGGTGATGCCATCCAGCCATCTCATCCTTGGTCATCCCCTTCTCTTCCTGCCCCCAATCCCTCCCAGCATCAGAGTCTTTTCCAAAGAGTCAACTCTTGGCATCAGGTAGCCAAAATACTGGAGTTTCAACTTTAGCATCAGTCTTTCCAATGAACACCCAGGACTGATCTCCTTTACGATGGACTGATTGGACTACAGTGGGCAGCTGTTGTTCTGTCCATACAAAACCCATCCTTTTACTTCTGGTCACAGCCCCTCACTTTCCTTTTTTGGGACTTTCTCTCATTGCCTACAATTCTGATGAAACTGTCCAATAGAGTGTCCTGCCCTCCTCAGGATAAGGCTGGGTGCATGACATTAGCCATGATATTTGGCCCTCTTTGGAATTTAAATATGAGAACATGACAATATTTTTTTTAAAAAGTGATTGTAGTTGATCCCAAGGCTGGCATGCGGCAAAGATTGTCACTTACTTCCTGTCACTTAGATCCTTAGAGCAACTTGTATCTTTCTGTTTTCTCTCCTTAGCTTTTGATTTTTAGAAACTATCCTAAATATAGTTATTGAAAAGATACCTTATCCTTTCAATCAAATCCTTTCATTGAAAGCAGTCACAGTCGTTGCTGTTAGTGAAGGACATACCACTCCAAAATATGCCACTTTGCTATATTGATTATTTTGAGCTGTAGGCACTTGGAAAAAAGCAAATGCAGGGGAGGCTTTCCTTTAATCTGCTTTATTTTCCTGAAGACCAGATCCTCTAGAAGGAACTGCATTGTCATAATCCCCTCCCTGGGATTATATTTGGGCATGCCTGGTGACTCTGGATGGTAAAGAATCTGCCTGTAATACAGGAGACCCAGGTTTGATCCCTGAGTTGGGAAGATCTTCTGGAGAAGGGAATGGCTACCCTTCTCCAGAGTTCTTGCTGGGAGAAACCCATAGACAAACCATGAGGTGGCAGAGTCAGACACGACTGAGCACGTTGCACTTCATTGACTTGGGAGTCTGTTTGACTAGGGAAGAGCGCCTCTGATCCTGGAGGCAGAAGTAGGCCCCAACCCAAAGAGACTTTCCACAGCTGCCACAGCTCCCACCCACCTGTTCTTCTGGGGGCTCTTTCATCTTCCCTAAAAATCGTTTCCTCTCCCTTAAGAGGCATCCATCCTTGCTCCCTTTTCCCGATTAAAATGATATTCAAGTCTGAATTCTAAGCCACCCCTAAAAGTTACTCGTTTTTCCCTGGGTCTCTCCCATGTGATATACATGTTAATAAAATTTTGCTTGTTATTTTCTCTTGTTGATCTGTCTCCAGTCACGAGGTCTCAGCTAAGAATTCAGAAAGGTAGAGGAAAAATTATTTTCCCCCTCTATACCAGCAGCAAGGAATCCTAACCAGCACAGATATTCTTAAGGAGATGTAGACAATATCAGTCACTGGGAATCTGGGAATAAGCTCTACCCATAAAGGGGTGTCAATTTAAACTTAAAAACACACAACATAAAAGTTATGAGTTTAAGTGTTATTCATATTTTTACTGGGGACTATAGCACAGGAGGCAATTCTGAGAAACCGTTCCAAAGAGGTAGGAGAGGAGCCAGTATATATTGTAAATGATTTTTTTTTTTTTTTGGCTAGGAAATGCATGTAGTCAAGCATATGTTTTGAGAAATGATTATTACTATCACAAAGAACAGATATCTCAAGTTTATGATTTTAGTGACGTTCTAGGTAGAGGAAAATGCAAGAATCTGGGGTCATTGCAATTCTTCCTGAGACATACATCTAACTTTCTAGGGATCCGTTTCTTTATTTTTCTTGGGGAGTGGGGGGAATCCATTTCTTTAAAGCACAGGGCGCACTGTTGGTGAGTGACTGCAGTGTGTGGCAACTTAACCCTTGTATAACTGGATGATGAACGACACGCTTCATTTCTGTTGTTCACAGAGGCGTGGGGTGCACATGGGGAGGCTGAAGACCACCAAAGACAGCCTTCAACCTTGTGCAGTCTGATCTACACTTTTGATAAAAGTAAAGTGACCCTAAAAATCAAGACTTTTGCTTTTCAAAGAATTCAGTGCCTCTATAAATCTATCTTCTCATTAGAAGAGCTGTGAGATCATTTGCAAAGTCACCAGGGGAAAGCATATACATACGTGCTTTCTCAGAGTCCTTGAAAGCCCTAGATAAAATGGGTTTCTGTCCTTGTACAGAATCTTCCTAGCTGTGGGAGTCTAGAGGCAGGAGAGGAGAAAAGATTTAATCTTTCCCATCTCCTAGGTCCTCCCAATGTCCTAAGATTTGTGTCTATAGTAAATCTCTTAGCTCTTCTGTGACCAGGGTAGTAATCCAACAGAAACTTTGTGGCAGTGTGGATCAGTGGCTCCCAGATTTTGATTTCACATGCCGAGTGAAATTAAAGTAATAGGCTGACTTGGAATTGCTACTTTTTGGTTTTACCAAATGAGGCTATTAAAGTAGAAAAATGAACAAATATTATCATCATTGTTACATAAAAAAGGTAAATTTAAAGACCAGAATCCATCAGTTACATAAATTTATATACACACACAAATCAATTGTGTGTTCACTGGAAGGACTGATGTTGAAGCTGAAACTCCAGTATTTTGGCCACCTGATGTGAAGAGCTGACTTATTTGAAAAGACCCTGATGTTAGGAAAGATTGAAGCCGGGAGGGGAAGGGGACGACAGAGGATGAGATGGTTAAATGGCATCATCGACTCAATGGAACTGAGTTTGGGTAAGCTCTGGGAGTTGGTGATGGACAGGGAGGCCTGGCATGCTGCAGTTCATGGAGTTGCAGAGTTGGACACAACTGAGCAACTGAACTGAACTTTAGGAAAAACCCAGTTTAATTGTCCTAATTTCTTCTGTTGAAAGGCCCTGGTCCAGGACATGATGAGTAGTTCCAGGCCTCTGAGAGCACCCTGGAGGCACAGATCAGACACCTTACAGAGTGTCAAGGAGATTCACAGGTCTGGGCTATTGCTTTCCAGGCTCACCTTTCTGGAGGTTGATCACAACCACGTACCCTGGTGCAAGGGCTACAGCAGTTTTGTTCATGTCAACACATAAACACAGTAGTCGCTGATTAAGGGCTTAACAGGTTTGTGTTCTTAACAGAAACCTCCACCCCTAAGGGCACCCAAGAGCACATTATGTGATGCCTCAAGGGCTCAGCAGAGCCTCTGCAACCCTCATGCAGAGCTCCCTCCCTGTCCCAGCCTTCTTCTGAACTCTGGTTTCCAGGTTCTTCATTATGCCTGAACCCCACCTCTCTGCTCAGTATGTTCACTTAGGTCCCAGTTCCTTGACTTCATCCCAAGAGATCACGGACCTACCTGGTATAGACTTCTAGCCAAGGCTTCCCTGCCCTTGACCTCAAACTAAGTTCTAGGAACCTCTTCCCAAGTACAGTATCCCCAGGCATGCATTTTCCAGGAGGCATTTGAGACAACTAATTTGATTCCTATTGCACATGACAGATTGCAAGCTCATTGTGACTGTGTTATCACTATGCACCAGCACTAACATACTCTAGTCTAGATCAACAAATCTTGAAATACTTTTTAGTCTTCTGAATTCTCTCTTTAAAGCGATCCTGGAGGAAAGGACACTGTACTGGAGACATAAATAGAAGATCACACAGGCAGGAGAAAAGGACACACCATCAGCCTTACATGCAAAAGTAATGGTAGACACATGCTGTAGGTCAACCCAAAGAATCATGGGCAAATAGTAGACAAGAGTCGATGGTACTGAGACTAGTGTGTACATCATTGAAAACCAGTCCTCTTATCATCATTTGTTCAGGTTCATGGGTTGCCAGTGTTAAATGTTAATGTTAAAGTAATTCGAATGAAATAGTCCATATTATCTTAAACACATGTTATGATCTATATCAGCCATCTTAAGGTAAATTACTCTGCAGTAATAAATTATCCCCAAATCTTGGTGGCTGACAGCAGCAACAGTTGGTTCTGCTCAGGTTACATGCTTATCCTTCATGGGCTGGCTGGGGCTCTGCTCCACACGTCTTCCCTCTGAGATCCAGGCTCACGGAGCAGCCCCTCTCTGGGGTGTTCTGACATGGCAGAATCACATGATGGCTTTCAGAGCTCATGCTGAGAATGGACGAGTGACACATTCAGTCCCATCTCACTGGTCAAGTCCTGTGGTCCAGCTTAGGGTCAATGGGGTAAGGAATATTGTAGAATCCATTAGACTCCACCCAGAGGGAGAGTCTGGAGAAGGAAATGGCAACCCACTCCAGTATTCTTGCCTGAAGAATTCCATGGACAAAGGAGCCTGGAGGGCTACAGTCCATGGGGTCGCACAGAGTCAGACACGCCTGAGTGACTAACACACAGAGGGAGAGTCAATGGATATTTTAGGTACTAATACAATATACCCCACGAATACTCTGCTTTTCTACTCTTCTTAAGTATTCTACTTGAGAAGTAGAATACGCTACTTCTTGTTGAATATCTCCTAGAAGTACAAGGCTCAACAGTCTTTGAGAATCTCGTGACTCTGGAACTGCGAATAGCACATTTTAGCCAAGTGCCAACCCTTCAGCGGCCCTGCGCTCTGCAGGGGAGGCGGCTCCCAAGACGGCAGCCACGCCGCACGTGCGCCGGTGTTTAGAGTGACAGCGCGAGCGCAGCATTCCCCGCAGCCCTGGTGGAGCCGAAAAACTATCCATGGCTTTCCTAGTCACGGCGTGCGGCTCAGTTTCCCATGAGCTGCTAGGAAAGATTCCTGAGAGCTACTATGAGCCACTGAAACCTATGAGACTTCATTTATTATGGCATAATATCCGCATTACCTCACTCGCGCTAGACCATATGGAGCGCTCTCTGTTGAGTTTGGCATAGTCGCCGGGGTGAAACGGGAACGGACTCTCTTCCTCGTCCTCCTCCAGTTATGCTGTATGTTGGATCAGGCGGCCAACTTCAACAGATCATCTGGGCGTAGCAGTCAGCCCCCCGACGGCACCGCGCCTCACCTCTGCCAGTGAGGGATAACAGACGCGATCCTGAAGCCTGAGGGGGAGGGAAGAGCATCTTCTCAAGAGCGGATCTGTAAGGGTCCTGCTGACCTGAAGCTTGTGCTTCAAAGTTGAGGGAGAAGCGGGACACCTGTTTGTCACTTATTGTGGGTGGCGTTTGGATGGAGACGCAGGAAGTTCAGGAGACTCTGAAAAGCAGAGCCAATTCTAAATCCCAGAGCCACCAACAGCAACAACTTCAAGAGAGACAGGTGCTGCGGGGCAAAGCCGGAGCGCACGATCTGCCACGCCAGTTTATCTATTGCTTAGAAAGGGGAACAAGTAAATAGCTGGACTCTGTGAGCACTGCGAGAAGGAATGTCTATCCCCATAATGTAGCTATAAGCTGGGGGGTGGGGAATGGGGATAAGGGCCAATAAACAGATATTTCCATGTACCGTTGGTGATTCTGGGGGTGGTTTATACAAGACTGGAGAGACAGTGTGTTCTCTTGTACACATGATTGGAAACCTTTTGGGGGAGGTCTTTTCCTACTTGAATGGTAGTGGGAGCACTAACCCTTTTAGGAACTTTTAGGCATTTTACTGACAATTAACAGTGAATTCTGGAGAAGGCAATGGCACCCCACTCCAGTACTCTTGCCTGGCAAATCCCATGGGCGGAGGACCCTGGTAGGCTGCAGTCCAGTCCAAGGAGTCGCTAAAAGTCGGACACGACTGAGCGACTTCACTTTTACTTTTCACTTTCATGCCCTGGAGAAGGAAATGGCAACCCACTCCAGTGTTCTTGCCTGGAGAATCCCAGGGACGGGGGAGCCTGGTGGGCTGCCGTCTCTGGGGTCGCACAGAGTCAGACCCGACTGAAGCGACTTAACAGCAGCAGCAGCAACAATGAATTCACCTAAAATAAAAGCAAGCACATTAAAATTCATCTGAAAATTCACATGATAACTGGAAAAAATAATCCTAATGGTTTCCTCTGTTTACAAAAGAACTGTTCTGTAGTTTCTGTTATAATGCTTTTCCATCTAAGATGTTTGTGAATCTGTCTGTGTATGTCTCTCTTACACAGACCTAAAAATCAAAGTAAAATTCAGCAAAATGTAAGAAAAGTTAGCAGGTGCTTTAAGAGACCTGATGTATAAGCTCAGTCCGTCCTCATATTTCTTTTTCCACTTGGCTTCTTCTGTGTCTCTCATCTTTATCAAATTGGAACATTAATAATAGAAGAGTTCCCACAGCACGGTATTATCACTAATAATGAGCTGCGGGTGAAACAGACTCTTCCCTTCCAAAGGACAAACTCGAACCTTGCTTATCATTAACTATTTAAAATAAAATCAGAAGATTGGCTCCCACCTTCCTACCCCCCCAAAAAAAAGTCTAATTAATGTTCGTCTCTTGGAGAGGAAGCTGAGCACGCTGCTCCACCACTGCCAAATGAAATTAGGGCCCAATTATTGATAAATGAAGAGTGGTTTGAGCTGGAGCCTGGCCTGGAGTCGCGGAAATACATCTGTCATTTGGCCTGTACAGGAGTCATTCATGTGTGACATCACATCCTGTGCATTTTTTATGCATCTGTAGATTTTTGTTTTAATTCAGTTAGCTGTCTAACTCGATTCGGTGCGAGATGCCCCGAATGGAGTCAGGATTTGGACTGACAGATGCAATTCTAGTCTGAAATGGTGTGTGACAGGACTAGCTATCCTGCATATTAATTATTATTGAAACCATTATAGGCAGCGCTTTCCCACTAATGGCTGATTCCGTTATCTGTTTTGTGGCTTCTACGGTTAACAATTGCCCAGTTGCTCCAGGCAGGTAGGAGCCGCGCTGGATCAATGGACCATTGTTGTTAAGTGCACTTACTATTACCAGGAAAATTAGAATGGAAGTGCTTGAAAGGCAAGAAAGAAAATGCCCCTGTCTAACCATTATGCAAATGACTCATTCTAGAAATGAGATAAGTGGGGGGAGAAACACTTTTCATAAATCTTAGCTAGGTAAAAGAGTTTATTAAATCCATTGTCAAGAACAAATTGAAAACAAACATTTGTTAAGTTGACAAAAAAAAACAAAACAAAACAGGAAGAAATGTCTTCAGGGCTATTCCCAGCCGAGCTCTGCACAAAAAGCTTAGTTTGGTAGTATGCTAAGGTTTAATTTAAAGTTTCTGTCTTTTATCATTTGATTGTACAAAATATTGAAAACAACTGTCGCCTTCAAAAAGAAGTCGCTAATGTGATTTTTTTTTGCCCAAATTTCTGAGGACATATTGTATTAGGAGGACTGGGATGGGACCAAGTCCAAGGGCCACCATCTTGCCTCAGCCGCTGGTTTCCCTTCGTTCTTTCATTGTTTTATGTAGGCATCCTGGTCACTTGCCCACCCCTCCTGCCCTTCAGATTTAAACCATCTAATGAATTTCTGAAGCCCTGCAAAACACATTCCAGTGACAGGACTGAGCAAAATAAATGTTGCTGAAATTGTATGAAAAATGTAATGAAATTGTGTGAAAGTCTTCTTGTCATTTGCTTATCAACCTCCTATGACAGGAATTGTGTGGTTACCAACATGGGTGAGTGCTGGTTCAGACACAGCTCAAATTACACATTTCCATTCCTTAAAGAATTTGTAAAGTTGCTGAGGACTTTGATAAAGCAAAGTACAAAATGGTAATACAATGAAATATAATATTTTGTATTAAATAGAAAATTAATGGTAGACTTGAAGTCATAGTGATGAATTTGCATCTTTTCAAAAGATTCATATTTGTTAAAGGGCATTTCATATTGGTATTTCAGGTCCAAAGAAGCTTCTTTTTTCCTAAACAATTAAAAATTTGCATCTTAGAATAAGTGCTTTTTCATTTCCTGATGTTGGAAAATGAGGTGCTTAAAAAGAACCTGGCTTCAATTTAAAAGTTCAATAACTTGATTATGATATTGGCTTTTTTTTTTTTTTTTTAATTTCTTTATTGAATCACCTACATTTTTGCTATATTGATTGGGATCTCCAATAGTATCCAAAACCTACAGAAAAACACACAGGTGAATTGGAGTAACAATCATGTCTAACTAAGCTGGTAAAATTAAAATTTTTAACCTAAGAAGACGTGAAGTTGGAAATCAGCCACATATTTTGAAAGAACCCATAGCCTGCTGTGCACTGGGCTTAAAGAGTGAAGAATGCTTAATATCATGAAGTTGCCAAATGATGAAAATAATATTTGGGAAGTGTGGGAATGAGATGATAGGAAGGAAAAGAGGTTGGCGGACAGGATGGGGAGCAGGACAGACTGATTTATGTGGCCCTCGGCCAGCGTTTTCCCAGCTTTCTGACTCTGGACCGTGATTGCCTGCTGTGCACTGGGCTTAAAGAGTGAAGAATGCTTAATATCATGAAGTTGCCAAATGATGAAAATAATATTTGGGAAGTGTGGGAATGAGATGATAGGAAGGAAAAGAGGTTGGCGGACAGGATGGGGAGCAGGACAGACTGATTTATGTGGCCCTCGGCCAGCGTTTTCCCAGCTTTCTGACTCTGGACCGTGATGAGTCTGTGAACATTCATGAGGCTGCTGCCTGAAGAGAGAAGGGAGGGTCAGGGGGATAAAACGTGACCCCCGTAGACGTAGTGAGTGGGGACGTGTGAATGAAGCTAACAAAAGACCAATTCACAGGAGAAGAGGCGCACGGTTTTATTGAAACTAACGTGCATGAGAGTTCACAGAAAAGAAGTGAAGCTGAAAAAAGCAGTTAGACACAAGGGCTTTTATCCCTTCTTAACTAAAGTTTGGGCTTCTAGGGGCAATAAGCTGTGGAGAAGTGACTAGGAAATTCCCTGAGGAGTAAACGGAAGGGAAGATCCCCTGGAGAACTGATTGGCTACCCACTCCAGTATTCTTGGGCTTCCCTGGTGGCTCAGACGGTAAAGAATACACCTGTAACACGGAAGATCTGGGTTCGATCTCTGAGTTGGGAAGATCCCCTGGAGGAGGGCATGGCAACCCACTCCAGGATTCTGGCCTGGAGAATCCCCATGGACAGAGGAGCCTGGAGGGTTACAGTCCATGGGGTGGCAAAGAGTCGGGCATGGCTGAGGACCCAAGCACAGCACAGCAGCAAGGCTGGCTTTGTTAAGATTTTTTTTTTTTTAATGTAGTAGTGTTTGTCACTAAGTCGTGTCTGACTCTTGTGACCCCATGAACTGTATAGCCCTCCTGACTCCTCTGTCCATGGATTTTCCAGGCAAGAATCCTGGAGTGGGTTGCCGTTTCCTCATGTTTAAAGTCTTTATTGAATTGGTTACAATATGGCTCCTGTTTTGCGTTTTGTGGTGCTGATATGGGATCTCAGCTCCTCGACCAGGGACTGAACCATATCGCCTGCATTGGAAAGTGAAGTCCTAATCACTAGACCACCAGGGAAGTCCCATAAGGTCTGTTTTAGTAAGGTCTATTTATGAAAACTCATCTTGCTCTTGGCTACCATCTTCAATGATGAATCTTTCTGCTGTCCTTGGTTGGGGTAGGGGTACCTTCCTAACAAAGAAATTTATTCCTTTTTTTTAGGCAGATAAGGGAAAGGCTGAGAATTTTTCCTGGATCTGTTGATTCTCAGTTGCCTTCAGCTCAAAATAATCCTATGCCAAAGTGGCATATTTTGGAGTGGCATATTCTGATATTAATGGTTTAAAAAGATATTATAAGTGCCTTCAATTAAATGGACTTTTATCCTAAGGTTTTATTTCCTCCATTTTCAGCTTTTAAAATAACTTGTATTTCATGAAAAGATGCCTGTAATTGGGGGCATATATTTTCTCTAATGTCTTTGTTTGGCAAAATAAAACCTCAGGGACTCAATGCTATTTCCTCAATTTTTTAAAATTAATTTTTTTATTTCAGTGGTCCATGATTTAAGGAGAAGGGGGCGGCAGAGGGTGAGATGGTTAGATAGCATCACTGACCCAGTGGATCTGAAACTGAGCAAACTCAGGGAGATAGTGAGCAATGGGAGCCTGGTGGACTGCAGTTCATGGGGTTGCAAAGAGTCAGACACAACTTAGCAACTGAACAACAACAACAATGATTTCTCAAGCACCTGGAAACACCACCTCCAGCGCTTTCTCTGGAAGAAATAGTAACAATAGCCACTTTTATTGAGTCCCTGCTATGCCTCAGACAATGGTTGGGGAGATGCACATATATCCTTGATAACACTAACACTAGTCCTCGGAGGTGGACGGTATTGTTCTGACTCAATAAAGGAGGAAAGCAAGGCCGACTAAAGTTTAAGTTGTTTGCTGCAAGTGGCATAATCTGGGGGTGATTTTAGCATCTGTCACTTAAACAGGACAGTCTTGGAACTTTCCTGGTGGTTCAGTTTTTAAGACTTCACCTTCCAATGCAGAGGATGTGGGTTTGATCCCTGGTTGGAGAGCTGAGATCCCACATGCCTTGCTGCCAAAAATTCAAAGCATAAAACAGAAGTGATATTGTAACAAATTCAATAGAGACTTAAAAAAAAATAAACAGGACACTCTTTAGGGTCAAAGAAGGTAATAGTCACAGTTACATCAGGACATCAAGTACCAATGGGGTCTTTCCAGGACAGTGCAGCACAGTCACCCTTCAGAGCCACTTTGCATCCTCTATAGGCCGGGATTTCAATCAGCTGGCATCTAAAGCCCCGGGATGCCCTTGTCACTGTATGAGGCTGCTTCTGAAAGTTCTACAAGAATAGGGATACCAGGCTTCCCTGGTGGCTCAGTGGTAAAGAGTCCACCTACCAATGTAGGAGACACGTGTTGGATCCCTGATCTGGGAAGATCCCACATGCCTCCGCACAACTAAGCCTGTGTGCCGCACTATTAAGCCTGTGCTGCGGAAGCCAGTGAGTGCAGGTACTGAAGCCCAAGAGCCTGCATTCCGCAAGAGAAGGCACCGCAGTGAGAAGCCCACACACCCGAACCACAGCCAGAGGGTAACCCTGGCTGGCCACAGTCAGAGAAGAGCTATGCAGCAGCAAAGACCCAGCGCAGCCGAAAACAAATAGATACATAGAATTATCTTTTAAAAATAGGGAAATCAATTTTGGGGAGACTGAACGTACCAGACTGTTTCACTAGGGTGGACAAAACAATCCTATAGTCAGCACTCTGTTAGGAATGACTGGGTCACAGGACATCCATTTGCCATGGCGATCTGACACATAGTTTGAGGCTGAGAAGGCGATTCACCTACAGTTCACCAGCCTGTAGAGAACTATGTTAGTGCCTGATCTTAAGAGAGGAATCGATTTACCCCGTGTTGGAAGTTACATTAAGGGAGCGGCTTGTGGAACTCTGATTTCATCTCTGGGTACCCACAGGACAGGGATAGGAATAGATCCCTTGGTTGTCATGACTGAAGCCCAGCAAGGCAACCCCAGAAATGATTCTGGGAGGGACTGAGCCTAACCCTGGAAGGGAAGTAGGAGTCTGGCAATTATTAATATTTACCTTGAAATGAGAGCCTGGGACTCTACAGGAGTTACTGCTGTGTGCTTAACTTGCCCTCTGTCATCTGGGAAGATGCAGGCAAAACCTGCCTGTCTTGAATAGATGAAGACAGTGGTGCGAAAGCAGCCCAGTGACCCTAAATCCACACGAGGCCCCATCCCTCTCTGCTCCCCCGTGTTGTCATGAATAAACGCAGTTCAGCTTCAGGGCTGACTCCTGGTGCTCTCACCTGCACCGTGACCTGTAACTTTCTAATTTTTTTTTTTTTGGAGAAGGGTTCTTCCCTTGCCAGAAAGGGCTTTCTGTTTGTGAAAGAATATGTAAAACAGCACCAGGTGAAGAATGACTTTTTCACCCAGTCTCGAAACCATCACAAAGAGACAAATTTTGCTGCTTTTGCTTCTGTGTGAATTTTTTTTCCACACAGCTCTATTCATCGCCTGAAACAATGGGGCCAGTGTTGGCCAGCAGAGAATGGTGCTATTCATGTGGTCCCATAGCCTGTACTTGTTAGTCTTGGCTGCCCTGCGCTGCTGGCTGCTGGCAAGAAAGCCGGTCTGTGTTGCTGGACGGAGCAGGGCAGATCAGAGACTGAACGCAGGCAGCCAGATTCCCAGATAACCTCAACTCCTCTAGAACACTCTTGTTGACTTAAGCGTGTGCTTTAAGGGGCGTCTGGAATTCCAAGACCTGCCAGGTGTGCGGGCAGGTGCCTGTTCTCAGGATAGCAATCCCCGCCGTCCAGGGACCATCAAACATTCTTTCGTTAGGGGGTTGAATGACTGGGGTAGGAATCAGACACTCAATCTGAATTCCGGCTCTGGAGCTGATTGGTGGTAGGAAGAGGGATGAGTCTCAACTCCTCTGAATTACCACGCCTTCACCTGCAGAAAGCAGCTATCCAGGCCACCTGCCTTATGGGGCACCGTGACATTCAGTGATGTAATACTCTGCTCTGATCAGAGTGGAATGAATGTTAGCGCCCATGATCATTAATCAAAGGCTGACGCAGTGATTACTGTCATGGACGACAGTCTGGTGTGGGGCCCAGTTTCTCTGGGTGGGAAGGTAACCCTGTGAAAGGATGAAAAGACGCACTGTCGTGCAAAATGGACTGGGGTCGGGGGCAGAGAGAAGACAAGCCTCCGAACTCCATTTAGAGTGCCGCAAGGGTAGACTGTTCTGCACAGGGAAGGAAACGTGCTCTGGCTGAGGCCACTCCATTCCTCTTAAGGACAGAACAGAAAACTCCTCTGCTTTCCCTCGCGTGATCCCGCAAGAAGGAGTCTGTTAATGTATGCTTGAGATGGCCTCGCCACCCTTGCCCTTCCTCTCCAGCGCAGCCTGAGAGCAGCGCGCAAGCTGCACCCTGCTGTTCATGTGTTTTTTCTCAAGCAGGTAAAGTCTTAGAGGTCTTATTTGGCTTCG
>SJYC01058933.1:0-11443 GCA_006408675.1 Madoqua kirkii
TTCGGGGTGGGTGGGAGGGCAACTGCAAATTATAAGCAACCTGTGGGAAACTTCGAGACCCGTAAGGTGGCTCCTCCATCTCTTGATTCACCCCAGTGCACAGCCCCGCAGACAGCTGGAATCCAAATGTATTTCGAAGATTAGTGTAGCCGTTCCAAATCAAGGAAAGTCTAAGATGGATGCAGGGCTGGAAGCAGACAGTCTTTCAAGTTCCTTCCAAGCCAGCATGTTGCGATTTGTGAAGTTTTCCTCTGAATTGACGTTCCTGAGTCACCTTGTGTCTCCTGTGAGGTTGCCGTCATGAAAGCCAGACGCATTTGGCGCTGACTTGCCTGGCGTGGCTTGTGCAGCCATGCCCTCGTTACACTGTCAGCGCTCGAGATTCCGCTAATGTACTATATGAAGCATAAACCGTGCTAATCACAGGGGCAATTTTCTATGTTATGTACATTGTAGAGAAAAGAGAGCGTATCCTTGGTGATTCTGGACATCTTAACCGATCGTTCTGGGAACAGCAGACTTCACTTGGTGTGATCCCATAATTAGAAGACATTATTGTGGTTCATAAATGGCATTAATTAAAATTTTAATTAAGTGTTCAAAAGATAATTTAATAAATAAAAGTGGGATTGATTGGAAAATTATCAATGAATTTACAGATTCATTTAAGACATTTATCTCTGTCACTTTTAAATTTTGTTGAAATCTGTTAAAAGCTATGGAGGATATGTCCACAGTAACATTTAAATAGTCACTGTATTGTTTCAAGAGACCAGTTGTTTGAAAGATGTGTCTTCGTGTGTTTTATTGAGCAGTGAACTTTACACTATTTATTTTGACGAACATTGTCCTGAAACAAATTGAGAATAAAAAGAAAACTGTGCAGCGTTCATTCTGTCATGTGAGTGTGTGTTCCTCGGTTCTTTGTCTCGTCACAACAAAGATTTGGAGTGATGGATATTATAGCCCCCTCGTCACAGCTCTCAGATCTTGGATAGACCGTGTTCTAGCTCTCAGGTCTCGAATGAACCGTGTTATAGCTCTTAGACAAATCAGTGTTACCGTTCAGTGTTACAGCTCTATTTTATTTAGAAGATCGCAGGAAAATCCATCTTCGAGGTGTGAGGGCACGTGGATCTAAAAACATGAGGAGCAGAGAGCCCAGCGCGCGGGAGAGATAGAGCTGGCTTTGGCTCCTCTGTTTATAAGTTTCTCTCTCCCTGGGCCTGTCCTATGTAAATTGGGCCAGCCAGGAGTATTGTTTGTTTCACCTGAGGTCCTTACTCCGGTCCTTGGACCTTCTTTTGTTCTATTTTCATGGGCTTTTCCCTTCCTTGTCTTTTAGCCACCGCCATTTTGGACTCCTTTTCCCTATTTTACCTACTTAACAATTCTAAAACCAAAATGTTTAGCCAAGTACATTTTTCTTAAAACCGTAAATAAGGATTTCCGGACAAATGAATGACAGAGGCAAATTTACTGATGGCCTATTTGAGTGTTGGTCAGGGAGCTGACATGAGCGATTCTGAATTCTAACATAAGATGGCTAATAGGTCTAAAATCTACTCAAAAAAGTAAAATAAATGAATATAGGAGTGAGTAAATGAATCAAGCACGGGGCTAGAAAGCAGGAGATCTAGTACTTAGACAACATGGTAAACACTATTTAACTTGGTCCCACTTTATTTTATTTTACTTTATTTATAATTTTTTAAGGCCAACTTGAACTGCAACAGCAAGACACACAGTTTCCATTTCAATAATGTAAATGGTGTCCGTGAGGACCTGGAGGTAAGGCATTCGTTCACTTATCCGTTGCTTCACTCACTCCCTCCACAAATACAAAGCTAGAGTGATGCAGTCAGTGAATCTGCTGGACTCTGCCCTTAAAGTGCGTCCAGAATCCGATCACTTCTCTCCACCCCTGAGGTCACTGATGGACTCAAGCCATCGTCCTTTATCTGCCTAAACAATTGCCTCAGTTTGCTAACTGGGTCTCCCTGTCTCTGCTCTGGTGGCAATATATAGTCATCAGTGGTAGTCTTCGGAAATGCAAGCCAGATCTTTCAAACACCCTCCAGGGCCGTCAAGCCTCATCCGCACGGAGCCTCGAAGTCCTTGCTGTGTTGTGCTGGCTGGTTTCCCATCTTTCCGTCGCCACCCCTCCCCTCCCACGGCCTTCTCCCCACAGTGCGTGCATCACTGCAGGGGGCTGTGCTCAACCCCCAGACACAGCTCTGTCTGCTCCCCCGTCTCGCTCAGATCTCCGGTCAAGTCACCAGAGCTCAGATCACGCTACTGTCCTCCCTCTCCTCACCAGGCTTCCTGTCTCCCCATAGCGTTTATCTTCACTTGTGTGGACTGTTCACAAAAACATTTTTATGCTTGTTCATTTTTGGTCTCCCTTCCTGATGTTCAGGAGATAAATGATTCCGGTAAGGCACCATGGGAGTTATGATAGGATAATAGAAAACAGAGTGAGAACAGAAACAAGAATTGGCTGATTTCCTTAAGGAAGAACTGTTTAAGTGGAGGCTGAAGAGTGAATACAAGTAAGCCAGACAGAGAGTTCTGGGAAGGGCAAACAATGCGTATATTCTAGTTTCTTAGTTCATTAGTTAATTTCCTCCTGGATCATGTCTTTTTTCTAAAAGCTTAAAATTACTTATTATCCATTTTTGGCGGTGCCGTGTGGCTTGTGGGCTCTTAGTTCCCCAATGAGGGATCGAACCGGTGCCCTTTGCACTGGAAGCCCAGAGTCCCAACCACAGGACCGCCAGGGAAACCCCATCTACATCATGTCTTCTTGTCCTTGTCATTTTAATTCTTGTAGATGCAACATCTGCTTCTTGCAACAGTTTGGATTAAATAATGCGAAGAAGTTCTTGCTAAAAAACAAAAACAAAAACACCAGGAAGGTGGACAAAATATTTAGAAACGTGTTTCTAAGTAGACAGCTGAGTCCTTAAAGGAGTAAGGAGCGTGAGAGAATCTTCAACTCAGGCAAGAAGGACTAAAGATCCGAGTGCAACAGCGCTCTTATCCTGGGCGGGGCGGGTCGGTCGCAGACCTGGAAGCTGAGTGCCCAGCCCACAGTTATGAAGCAGGGAGGAAATAATCGCCAGTGGATGACAGCCCACCTACACACAAAATAAAAGGGTCAGAACCCAGAGAACTTCAGGTCATAGACTGTTAGAGGAAGACTAAATATGTTTAGAGTGATTAAGGAAAACAATCAGAGTAGCATAAAACGTAAATATGGAATGGGACGCTTTGAAATTAAATTTCTAAAATTGAAACATATATCTACACAGTGAAGTGGGATGCATACCAGAGAGTTTAACCAAGGGATCCTAACAGTTCAGGCAAGATTTCTCCAAACTGTAGCTCCGAGAATTAGGACAAAAAAATAGTTTTTGAAGGAGAGGAAGAGTGCTCTTAGGCGAGTGCCAGGAGGAATAAAGGAAAGGAGTAAATAAAGAGGTGAAATGGGGCAGAGGGAGCCTGGGAGGAGAGGAGGCTTAGGATCTTTCAGGTTTGATGAAAGATACGAAATCTCAGGTTTAGGAGGCCTGAGTGTGGTTAGGTGACACCTGGACACAGCTTATAAAAATGCCAAATATCAACAGAAAGTCTTAAAGAGTTGTTGTTGTTCACTTGCTCTGTCATGTCTGACTCTTTGTGACCCTGTGGACTGCGACACGCCAGGCCTCCCAAGCCCTTCACCATCTCCTGGAGCTTGCTCAAACTCACGTCCATTGAGTCCGTGATGCCATCTTGTCCTCTGTTGTCCCCTTCTCCTCCCGCCTTGAATCTTTCCCAGCATCAGAGTCTTTTCTAATGAGTTGGCTCTTCGCATCAGGTGGCCAAAGTATTGGAGTTTCAGCTTCAGCATCAGTCCTTCTAATGAATATTTAGGACTGATTTCCTTTAGGATGGACTGGTTTGATCTCCTTGCAGTCCAAGGAACTATTAAGAATCTTCTCCCCAACACCACACCTCAAAAGCATCAATTCTTCAGTGCTCAGCTTTCTTTATGGTCCTACTCTCACATCCATACATGACTACTGGAAAACCATAGCTTCAGCTAGATGGACCTTTGCTGGTAAAGTATTGTCTCTGCTTTTTAATTCGCCGTCTAGGTTTGTCGTCATTGACACTGACTGTAACTGTCTCAGAAACAACAGGAGAATGAGGAAGACAGTCTTCAAAGCACCGAAGTGCCAACCTGTCGATTTTGTATCTAACTTCACTATCACTCATGAATAAGAGTGAAAGAGATGATCAGCTAAAAACTGAGTGCTTACCACTATCAGCCCCATGCTGGAAGCACAGAATAAGGGATAAGGCTTGGGGAAAAAAAAGAGATTTAAACTCCAAAGAAAGGAGATGCAGATGGAAAGCAAAGGAACTGGTAAACATGTGAGTTGATGTGGCAAGAAATGATTATATCAAATAGCCATAACAATTATGATAATTTGATAGGATATGGAAATAAGATAGAAAAATTACTGGACAAAATACTGTGTATGGTAGGAGGGTGGTAATCAGAGTTAAAGTATTTGGAGGCTCTTGCCATCTAAGAGCAGAAGAGAAACATTGATTTAACTTTGAGCCTTATTAGGTCTGGACCCATGTCAAACATTTAAGAATAGCTAAAACAATAGAAACTTACAAACTGGTAGAGGAAAATGAGAACAGAGGAAACTCCATCATTCCAAAAGCAGTTAGAAGTTAGCAGAAAAAAGAATCAGGTAAAATATGGGAAGGAAGCAAAAAGTAAGATGGAGAAAGTTGAAATACATGTGCAATTACAATAATTCTAAACTCACTAAAATGATACCAGCAATAGCAGCAAAAATATACTTCATCTAGACATTAACAAGATGGCTAGGTTTGACAGTCATCTAATACGTGGATATTAGACGGTCCTTGATCACTGTAACATTTCTTTCTTTATCTAATACACATAGAGGTGGAGATATTATATAGATATAATATATACATACAGATAGGTAATGTGTGTGTGTGTGCTCAGTGCTTCAGTTGTGTCCAACTCTTTGTGACTCTATGGTCTGTAGTCCGCCAGGCTCCTCTATCCATTGGATTCTCCAGGCAAGAAAACTGGAGGGATTGCCATTTCCCAGGCCCCATATAGGTATATAGTATATATGGGCTTACCTAGAGGCTCAGTGGTAAAGAATCCGTCTGCAATACAGGAGACTTGGGTTTGATCCAAGAATTGGGACGCTCCCCTGGAGAAGGAAATGGCAACCCACTCCGTATTCTTCCTGGGAAAATCTCATGGTCATAGGAGCCTGGCAGGCTATAGGATGCACAGAGCAGAACATGACTGAGCATGCATGCACAAGGAAGGCAGGATATCTATGGCTATAATATAATATATATTTCATGAATAGATGTTACATATTCATATCTGTACCTATATCTGGGCTTCCCTTGTAGCTCAGCTGGTAGAGAATCTGCCTGCAATGCAGAAGACCCCATACACAGCTTATAAAAATGCCAAATATCAACAGAAAGTCTTAAAGAGTTGTTGTTGTTCACTTGCTCTGTCATGTCTGACTCTTTGTGACCCTGTGGACTGCGACACGCCAGGCCTCCCAAGCCCTTCACCATCTCCTGGAGCTTGCTCAAACTCACGTCCATTGAGTCCGTGATGCCATCTTGTCCTCTGTTGTCCCCTTCTCCTCCCGCCTTGAATCTTTCCCAGCATCAGAGTCTTTTCTAATGAGTTGGCTCTTCGCATCAGGTGGCCAAAGTATTGGAGTTTCAGCTTCAGCATCAGTCCTTCTAATGAATATTTAGGACTGATTTCCTTTAGGATGGACTGGTTTGATCTCCTTGCAGTCCAAGGAACTATTAAGAATCTTCTCCCCAACACCACACCTCAAAAGCATCAATTCTTCAGTGCTCAGCTTTCTTTATGGTCCTACTCTCACATCCATACATGACTACTGGAAAACCATAGCTTCAGCTAGATGGACCTTTGCTGGTAAAGTATTGTCTCTGCTTTTTAATTCGCCGTCTAGGTTTGTCGTCATTGACACTGACTGTAACTGTCTCAGAAACAACAGGAGAATGAGGAAGACAGTCTTCAAAGCACCGAAGTGCCAACCTGTCGATTTTGTATCTAACTTCACTATCACTCATGAATAAGAGTGAAAGAGATGATCAGCTAAAAACTGAGTGCTTACCACTATCAGCCCCATGCTGGAAGCACAGAATAAGGGATAAGGCTTGGGGAAAAAAAAGAGATTTAAACTCCAAAGAAAGGAGATGCAGATGGAAAGCAAAGGAACTGGTAAACATGTGAGTTGATGTGGCAAGAAATGATTATATCAAATAGCCATAACAATTATGATAATTTGATAGGATATGGAAATAAGATAGAAAAATTACTGGACAAAATACTGTGTATGGTAGGAGGGTGGTAATCAGAGTTAAAGTATTTGGAGGCTCTTGCCATCTAAGAGCAGAAGAGAAACACTGATTTAACTTTGAGCCTTATTAGGTCTGGACCCATGTCAAACATTTAAGAATAGCTAAAACAATAGAAACTTACAAACTGGTAGAGGAAAATGAGAACAGAGGAAACTCCATCATTCCAAAAGCAGTTAGAAGTTAGCAGAAAAAAGAATCAGGTAAAATATGGGAAGGAAGCAAAAAGTAAGATGGAGAAAGTTGAAATACATGTGCAATTACAATAATTCTAAACTCACTAAAATGATACCAGCAATAGCAGCAAAAATATACTTCATCTAGACATTAACAAGATGGCTAGGTTTGACAGTCATCTAATACGTGGATATTAGACGGTCCTTGATCACTGTAACATTTCTTTCTTTATCTAATACACATAGAGGTGGAGATATTATATAGATATAATATATACATACAGATAGGTAATGTGTGTGTGTGTGCTCAGGTGCTTCAGTTGTGTCCAACTCTTTGTGACTCTATGGTCTGTAGTCCGCCAGGCTCCTCTATCCATTGGATTCTCCAGGCAAGAAAACTGGAGGGATTGCCATTTCCCAGGCCCCATATAGGTATATAGTATATATGGGCTTACCTAGAGGCTCAGTGGTAAAGAATCCGTCTGCAATACAGGAGACTTGGGTTTGATCCAAGAATTGGGACGCTCCCCTGGAGAAGGAAATGGCAACCCACTCCGTATTCTTCCTGGGAAAATCTCATGGTCATAGGAGCCTGGCAGGCTATAGGATGCACAGAGCAGAACATGACTGAGCATGCATGCACAAGGAAGGCAGGATATCTATGGCTATAATATAATATATATTTCATGAATAGATGTTACATATTCATATCTGTACCTATATCTGGGCTTCCCTTGTAGCTCAGCTGGTAGAGAATCTGCCTGCAATGCAGAAGACCCCAGTTTGGTTCCTGGGTCAGGAAGATCCCCTGGAGAAGGGATCAGCTCCCCACTCTAGTCCTCTTGGACTTCCCTGGTGGCTCAGATGGTAAAGAATCTGCCTGCAATGTGGGAGACCTGGGTTCAGTCCCTGGGTTGGGAAGATCCCATGGAGGAGGGCATGGCATCCCACTCCAGTATTCTTGCCTGGAGAGTCCCATGGACAGAGGAGCCTGGTGGGCTACAGCTCATGGGGTTGCAAAGAGTCAGACACGACTGAATGACGAAGCACAGCAGAGCACACACCTCTGTCTATCTGTACCTATCTAATCTATTTCATTAACCAAGCGCTGCTGCTGCTGCTGCTAAGTCACTTCAGTCGTGTCCGACTCTGCAACCCCATAGACGGCAGCCCACCAGGCTCCGTCGTCCCTGGGATTCTCCAGGCAAGAACACTGGAGTGGGTTGCCATTTCCTTCTCCAATTCATGAAAATGAAAAATGTCGCTCAGTCGTGTCCGAATCTTCACGACCCCATGGACTGCAGCCCACCAGCCTCCTCTGTCCATGGGACTTTCCAGGCAAGAGTACTGGAGTGGGTTGTCATTGCCTTCTCCAACCAAGCACTAGATTCTGCTATTTTCTGGTGTAGGAAATCAATATGGCCTAAGGATCTGGTCTCCAGAAAGGCAAGTTAGCCCAGTATTAATCTGATTGAGCAATGGGAAGAGTGTGCTCAGCACAGAAATTCAGGGTTCCCGGCAGTGATCAGGAACATAGCATTTTAGGCTACAAGTTCCAAGAACCTCAAGGATAGAGTGATGAGGCAAGATCGAAGCAGTAAAGTTAATAGACAAAGAGACAAATAAGTAAGTGAGTGCCTGTGGAACACACGAGGGTTTCCACTTCAGAAGATTCCTGCGCAAGAAAAAGCCTGAATAACGCCCTGTATCTCACCAATCTGGAGACACTTTGCAACCTGTCCCCCCAGGTTTGTTTTTCTTCTCCACTCTACCTCACACGGAACACAGAGAGTGATTCCCGTCACTTTGATGTCTCTCTACTCAAATGGCAGAAAGCAGCCAGGTGAGTTGTCATAACTTTAGGTGAGGTAGGGATAAAAATACACCGTGGAGAGCTTGCTTCCTGATGACAGACTGAGCGTAGCTCTTTTTGATTTGAGGTGTTTGGAGCTTAAATTCAGTGCTGACCTGTACATGTGTCTCAGAGCATTGGATTAGAAATGATATTATATTAGGAGCATAAAGCCTTTTGTCTGTCTGTTCCTAGAATTTTCTTTGACTGATGGATGGGGTAATCTTGTCCAGTATCATGATTTAAAATTGTCAGTGAATGCAAACAGTTGAATTTTTAAATTCATCTCTGGGTTTACCTTTAAAAGCAGCTTGACTAGTGCAGAGTTAAGCATCTTCATCAATGACACCATCTGAGAATGTGGCTATTCATGGATTCAATGTAAATCATTTAGTTTTATGAGAAGCAAAGCACCCATCCCTGCAATTTAATAATTGAAAAATCCTTAATCCTAGACCCCACATCTTGGTCTTCCTTTGGAGTAAATTGTATGAGCTAGTCCTAGGGTGTGTCTCCCAAGTTGCTCAAAGAGGAGTCGCAGCAGCAGTGGAAGCGTGCCATCACCCCAACCGGCAGAATCTCGAAGTTGCCTCTGAGTGGGTGGCAGAGAGATCACGCTGAAGTGAGCATCTGCTGTGCTCTGGGTCCCCGTGATTGTTAGCCAAGTGCAGGGGATGTCTTCCTTGCACCTTTCGAGGTATCCTTAGGTGGTAAGGACCTTGAGCTGCTCATGGTTCGTGGCTGTTCCCGGCTGGCATCAGTTCTGATTCAGTGACACCCTTCTCTGGTTTTACAAGTGTTCTGAACTCACCCCCTGGTTCTCCGTGCAGGCCTGTTGTTGGCTTGTTTCTGATTTTTTTGCAAAGCAGCTGCTCTGTGTGCTTAGTCGCTCAGCTGTGTCTGACTCTTTGCGACTCCATGGACTGTAGCCCTCCAGGCTCCTCTGTTCACAGGGATTCTCCAGGCAAGAATATGGGAGTGGGTTGCCATGCCCTCCTCCAGGGGATCTTCCCAGGCCAGGGATCGAACCCAGGCCTCCCACATTGCGGGCGGATTCTTTACTGTCTGAGCCGCCAAGGAAGTCATCAAAGGAGCTATTTTAGTTTTATTTATGGCCTCCCTTCACCCAAGACCAAAGAGAGTCCATGAGATTGATTTTAAAACAGACCTGAATAACTTAAAATCATTTCTTCCTGTAATATGAAACCTTTTACTTTTTGTCTTTTTTTTTTTAACTAGAGTCTTGCTTTGTTCATTCTTACCTTGAACACATGATTTTCCTAGAGACCTTCAGTCTCCCCTAAGGATTATCTTACTCAGCATTTCACTATACATGTTCAATCTCTTCTGAATCCCAGTTTAGATTCAAGTGAAGACTTCAAAACAGTAATAAAAAATATTGATGTGTGCCAGTGTATTCTGGGCACTTGTCATTTCATGTAATCCTCACACAACTTGCTTTATAGGAGAACAGCACACAAAGGTCAGATTCACATTCAGATCCAGGGGACCTAGAAGCCAGGCACGGTCTCTCTGCTTTGTAGACAGTCTCTCCTTCCTGGATTAGGTTCTCAAAAGACTGGGAAGCTGGGGGACATTAAGACCTTATCTTTCATGTTTGCTGAAAATAGAGTGTACGTTGGATATTGACACTTCAGCTCATGGAACTCTTCCCGAAGGTTGGGATCCTGTTTAATTCTTGGGGACACTGGAACACTAAGAAGGAACAAGATGGGTTCAGAGTTGAGGCCCTGAGTTCCCAGGCTGATACATTCCTGTAGGAGCCATGCTAAAGGCTTAAGGACCAGGAACTGCTTCTGTGTGCCCTTTGCTCTTACCTGGTTCTGTGCTGCCACTCAACAGTCCCAAGAGGTGAAGTAGATGTTGGCACTCCATGGACCTTTCCTCCAGGCACAGAGGCCAGGCACGAGGCTGGTCAGTGAAACCTGGCCTTAATGGGGACTGGCTGCACTGTTTATACATATAGGTATACAACACATATATAACATGTATACACACATATAACATGTATAAACACACATGGATACACATATAACATATATGTGCACAAATATACATGTATATATACATGCTGTGTATATACATGTTTTATATGTGTATATATATGTGTGTGTGAATATATACATATATATATGAACTTTTTATTTGGGAAATTTTCAACATGCATATAGATAGAAAGGCCACTTTAATAGACTCCCACATATCCATCACCTAGTTTCAACTGTCGGCATCTGCTGTTCTGATTTGGTGTATATCTTTGCCATCCTTTTTAAAATAGTTTAATTATTTTTAATTTTTCCCATTTATTTGCTGACATTTCATTTCACTTAGACTTATTTCAGTAAGCTGATCTAACTTTACTTTTTTAAACATAACCACAATATTAATATTAGATTCCCCCCCCAAACCTCACAGTTCCTCCATATCATCAGTTGTGTTCAGTTTTTCCTGATTGTCTCAAATATGCTGTTTTTTATTGTTGTTTTTGTTCATTTCAGAGTCTAAACAAGATTCTGTGGAGATTGCATATGGTTAATATGCTCTTACATCTTTTTTGTTGTGTAATTATTTCTCTCCTTTGTTTGGTGTGTTTATTATAAGAAATTGAGAATTGAGTCTTTTGTCTTGAAGAATTGCTACATTTGACTGATTATATCTTTTTGTTGTCATTTAATATGTTCCTCCATCCCCTATAAATCAGTAGTTAGAGATAGATTCTTGATTAGATTGAGTCATGGGGTGGGGCAGGGAGTAGGGTAGGAATAATGTATTTATCCCATCGTCCTTAATATTAAGATTGATTGATGGTTCAGTGTTGTGATAGGCTGAAAACAGTGCCATAAAACAGCAGCCCCCAGCCTTTTTGGTACCAGGGGCCAGTTTCATGGGAGACAGTTTTTCTGCAGGGGAGGGCGGGTGGGGAAGAGGTTCA
>SJYC01058934.1:0-16402 GCA_006408675.1 Madoqua kirkii
GCGGTCAGGAGAGCTCTGGGGGCTGCAGGGAGCAGCAGGGTGAGCTCTGCTTGCTCCCCCAACATTTACCTCCTGCTGTGTGGCCCAGGTCCTGACAGTTAGGGTTACCAGACCTGAATTAAAAAGCAAAACTGCCATCCTATCCTAGCCCTAATGCCTCTGTCTGATATTTTAAGGCCATATTCAGTTTTTGTTTCTTGCTTTTGCCTTCCTTTTCTGCGACTTCATCATCTTATCTCATTTGTGTCCAGTGAAATCTACAATAAACTGTATGTAGGGGTTGTGTCTAATGCACTTTTGCAAAGTTACTTCCCCACACACAGAGCAAGATTTAAAGATAATTGACATTTAGTAAAGTTTAGTTTGTTGCAAGATCATTACCTGGATAAAATTCTATTTTTTCTTCTACAAATCCTTGCCCCTGCTAAAAGTAACATTTTGTTGGTTTCTGTTGGATAAATGAAATTTCCATGTACTTTATCTACATAAGGTATAGATAATTACTCACTTTGCTTCAGTTTGTGCAGTAAAGGACTCTGGGTAAAAGATTCCAAATTTTACAAAGACGCATGAAACTTAATATGCATCTCAACTTTGAAAAGTTTTTCTTTTTGAATATATCTGGTGATAATAAAGGTAAACAGGTGTTTGAAAACATACTGTCATGAAGTACCAACCTGGCAGAAAACCTGTAGCATTTAAATGAGAGCACAATCCAATTGAATTTGTAATTAGCACTTTTGAAATGTGCTCATTATTATTGTTATTATTAGCCACAAAACTATGCAGCTTTGGCTCACACCCATTGGAATTTTAGGGAGTGAATCTAGCCAAAAGCAGTCAGTATAGAACCCAATAAAAGAAATATGTTGCAGATTTTATGGAAGTAATTTTAAGTTAAATATCCAAGCAGGAATATCAATTAGGTAGAATTATTCACCGTCTGTATCCAAGACAATGTTCACTTATGAAGCCACAGATCTTTACAAAAAATATCCTAATGATTTGAGAAAAATGAACATACTCACTAAATAAACTCTGCTTAATGTTATGTGGCAGCCTGGATGGGAGGGGAGTCTGGGGGAGAGTGAACACATGTATATGTATGGCTGAGTCCCTTCGCTGTTCACCTGAAACTATCACAGCATTGTTAACCAGCTATACTCCAATATAAAATAAACAGTTTAAAATAAACAAATGGATACATTCACAAATGGATGCAAATGGATTGAGAAGTAATCTGAAAAAAGGAATAGCCTTAGTTGAAGAGACATATCCAATGGAGCAGAAAGATTTCCAGAATTCAAAGACCAGTCTTCATCGAGTTTCTGGAGAAAGTAACCTCAAAACACTTTCCAGAACATAAAAGGGTTCTCTGACTGGCTCATGCCAGGTGATTCAAGTAGGAAGAGTGACTGGACACCCCACCAGGTTGCAGCCTACTCTATTAACAGACGTGGATTGAGCAACCGTAGTATATCGTGTTAGGTTCTATCGAAGAAACGTAGAAGATCTGGTAAACTGGATACATATAAATAGGAGGGGATTCTGGGGACAATCTTCAGTAAGTCAAAGCAGTAATTGTAAGCCTAATATCCAAACTAAGGGAGATATGGGAAAAAAGCAGTCGGGTAAGGGCCGGGCATGTCAGGAAGAAAGACTTCAGGAGAAGATTCTTTTTGATTTAGACTCTAAATGATGCCTTGGCCTGAATGGTGGGAAATTGGAGATACCCTTTCAATAAGTGAAATGACATGAGTTAGATGTAGACTTGGTGTCGCGTGAGGCTTGTGGGGGGAAGGCCACCTTATTGTTTTGTGTAGCATGGAGGAACTTAGCCTGGTGCTATGCTGGGATACTCAATAAATTAAGAATAAGAATTGTTGTTCAGTGGCTCTGTCGTGTCCGACTCTTGGCGACCCCATGGACCGCAGCATGCCAGGCTTCCCTGTCCTCCACCATCTCCTGGAGTCTGCTCAGGTTCATGTCCACTGAGCTGATGATGCTATAAAACCATCTCATCCTCTGCCACCCTCTTCTCCATTTGCCTTCAATCTTTCCCAGCATCAGGGTCTTTTCTAGTGAGTCGGCTCTTCACATCAGGTGGCCAAAGAATAAGAGATACTCCAAAAAAGTATTTAAAGGTGCTCAATGAATATTTGAGACATCAGTGACTTTTGCTTTTCTGTTTTCTCAGGAAGGTATATAAATAACACACCAAGGGACTCTAACTTAATACTTAACGATGATTTCGTCCAGTGCTACACAAGGTTGTACCCTTTTGATTTCTGTCTGCCATGAATCTGTTGTCAGTTCAGCTCTGCTCGTTTGTATGACCTGTGTGACTGTGTGTCATTGGTTTATGATCCTTGGTTTGGGAAACATGACGGGCTGTGTACTGAATTTCTCTGCATTACCACAGTCCTACATTTTGAGCCCACAATGACATTTTCAAAGGAAATACAATAAGCACCTATGGAGTCTGCCTTGCCTTTCACGTGACCTCTTGTCTCGGGCTCAAGGATAGGTTCCCGGCCATCATGTTTCTGCAGTCTTATCCTGCCCCTTACCGCAACCCACCACATTTTTTTTCAATAAAGAACTATCGAATTCCTTTGTTTGCCACATGAAAGTGAAAGTGTCTGTCACCCAGTTGTATCTGACTTTTTGCGACCCCATGAACTGCAGCCAGCCAGGTTCCTCTGTCCATGGAATTCTCCAGGCAAGAATACTGGAGTGGGTTGCCATTCCCTTCTCCAGAGGATCTTCCCGACCCAAGGATCAGACCCAGGTCTCCTGCACTGCAGGCAGATTCTTTACCATCTCAGCCCCCAGGATGACTACACAGTATGCATATGATATTGCCATATGCATCCCTAGCAAGAGAGCAAGACTACGGCCATCTCAAGGCTATCAGTTTTAAGAGATGAGTCAGTGGAGCAAAAAGATAGTTCCAGAGACTGTGAGGGTTTCTGTGAATGGCTGTCTAGAGCAGCCCCCTCCCCAGAGATTGTGATTTCACAGGTCTGCTGTGGGGAAGGCCACTGACATTTAACCCTTATCCCAGTTGAGAAAATTGTAATGTGCATTCTGGGGGGAGAATCACCATGGTTCTCAAGTATTTTTGTCTTTAGACCAGCAGCTCCAGCAGCCCCTGGTAATATGTTAGAGATGCAAATTCTCAGGCCTCCTGAATCGGAAAGGCTGGTGAAGCAGAGGATAGGCAGTGGTACATTTTAGGAGGCCTTGCAGGTGATTCCGACGTACACTCAGATGGAGAACTAGCGAGCTAAAAAAGTGCAATTAGTCCTCTGTCCAGATATTGGGAAGTCTCCCAGGCACCCTCTCTCACCCCGTTTCCCCCACCAAACCTCTATTTTACTCTTTGCAACTCCATTAGTCTCTTCTGAACTTACTCCATTAATCAACTTATTTTTCTTCTTCTTCTTTTTTTCCATACCCTGTATGTTCAAGGTCTTGAGGAGGCCAAACTCATTCAAGCCCAGTTCAACAGGTACTCATGCGGGAATCAGTCTCATCACAGGAATTATATAAGATACTTAAAAGTATATGCAATAGATCCTGGAACCGTTGAGGAGCTGGGAGTCTTAAACCAGAGCATTGCAACAGACAATAGGCTGCCCATCTGTGTGCTCCAGGAGATCTGGGGAGTGATGGGATTCATGTGGGAAACACCGGAAGAGCAACCCTGGGAAGCTTCATGGAGCAAGGCAAACTTGAACGGAGTCTTGACACGTGAATAGAATTTGGACCATTGGGAGGACAGAGCAGATATTAAGAGCAAAGAAGCTCTTTATGAGTACCAGTGCAGACATGAGCCCACTGGGTGGATCAGACGCAGAATGGGGAGGCCCACTGACCCTCTCCATTAAGCACCGTGAAATGTCTGGTATCACACTAAGATCCCTAAATATAGGTCAAAAAGGCAAATTTCCATTTTCTTTATTGCAAATCTGTCTTCTGGCAAATTAGCCTTGGACGGTTGGCTGAGCTGGCGCGTAAGAGGCAGCCTGTGACAGCAGAAACAGAAGCAGTCAGGGACCTCCCCGGTGGTCCAGTGGCTAAGATTTCACCTTCCACTGCAGGGAGTTCAAGTTCAATCCCTGGTCAGGGAGCTAAAATCCCACATGCCTCACAGCCGAAAAACCAAAACCTAAAACTGAAGCAATACTATAACAGATTTGATAAGGACTTTAAAATTGGTCTACATGTAAAAGTATTTTATTTGTTTATTTTTTCTAGTGTTTTTATTTTATTTTTACTTTATTCTACTTTACAGTACTGTATTGGTTTTGCCATACATTGACATGAATCAGCCACAGGTGTACACAATCTCCCAATTCTGAATCCCTCTCCCACCTCCCACCCCATATCATCTCTCTGGATCATCCCCGTGCACCAGCCCCAAGGATCCTGTATCCTGTATCGAACATAGACTGAAGCTTCATTTCTTACATGATAGTATACATGTTTCAATGCCATTCTCCCACATCATCCCACCCTCTCCCTCTCCTTCAGAGGCCAAAAGTCTGTTCTGTACATCAGTGTCTCTTTTGTTGTCTCACATACAGGGTCATCATTACTTTCTCAATTCCATATATATGTGTCAGTATACTGTATTGGTGTTTTTCTTTCTGGCTTACTTCACTCTGTATAATCAGTTCTAAAATAGGAGAGGTCAGAAATCAAGCTGAAGCTAGTTTAGAACCATTTCCTAGATGTAAGACTCAGCTTCTCTGAGCTTTAATTTCCTTTTCTATACAGTAGGGATAATGCATTCTCCCCAAGCTATTTCCAACATTTAAGTAAACTCACAAATGTGAAATAACAAGCACCGCACTAGGATAGTCCCAGGTGGTTCCGTGTATGTTACGGTCCTTCTTGGTCTCCGTTGACCTGAATGGGATCCGTCATTGGACTGGATAAGAAGAGAAGCGGTAGTGGTTAAGAGTAAAAACTGTGAAGCTGAGAAAGATTAAGGGCAAGAGGAGGAGGGGGCGACAGATGGTGGATGATATCACTGACTCAGTGGACCTGAGAGATGGTGAAGGATGAGGAAACCTGGCATGCTGCAGTCCCGAGCTGGCAAACAGGTGAATGCAGCTCCGTGACTAAGCAACAACAATAAATCTCAGACTTTCCACTAAAGGACTGTTATCTTGGCCATATAACGTAACTTCACAAAACGTCAAATCTGTCTTTGTCATAATCTGGAATAATGATATTACATACCTTCTGGGATGATCAGGAAGACTGAACAAGTAAAATGGCCAGCGCAGTGCCTGGAACATAGGAAGACTTAGTGATGGGTGGCAATTATCAAGCAAGGAAAGGCTATCCGTTCATGAAGTAGGGTGTCAGTGCAGACTGGTGGTCCCCCGGGGGCTGTGTGCCTCTCTAGGAAGAAATGATGCTCGTCAGCGAGCAGGTCCCCTTGCTAGCCTCTACTTCCTTGGCCAGTTCCAAAGACCCAAGTGATCATACCACCCATTAGTGGCTCTGCCGTCATTTTTCAGAAGAGCAATCAACGACTGAATTAATTTGAGATATGCTGTTCACGATACATAATAGCTGCCCTGGGAATATCTTTTTCAGTGAAATGAACACTTGCAGAGGGTCCGGACTTGCCCCCAATAATACTCAGGAACATGAGAAATGAACAGAAATCGAAATACAAATGTTCTCATCTTCAGGGTCCTCATTCTCTCCATCTGCACCCAACCCCCCCTACAACTCCTATCCCTGTTTCAGTCAGATTCGAATGGAAAAATCCAATCCAGGCTAACATTTTACAGCTGATTTACAAATCCCTTAAAAGTGCCAGATTTAGCTCTGCTGTTGTTCCTTGTACGCCATAAAAATAAATGCATTGAGAAGCCTTTGGGGTCCTAGTTCTACTGAAGCACTTCGTTTCCATGTTTTGTTTTTTTTTTTTTTTTTCCGCTTCTCATTTTACCTCTTATTACTTATGAAGCTGCTACTCTGGGGACAACTGCACACCCGCCCACTGGAAATCCCTGTTATTGATCATGTACTTACATGGTTGGCAGCCTTTTATGCAAGAGGAATAAATGATATAGTTGTTTCTACCCATTAAACTATACTGTTATCAAGGGATTGAAAAACTGCCCTGAACATGGCCATTCTTTTCGGAGGCTCTGTAATGTTTACATATAATTGCCTAGTAATCTTGTATTTACTATGCGGTGGCAAAGTAGAGCTGGCGTCGTGTTTGCACGTTATAAAACATTAGGCTCTGGAGCAAGTTTAATTCTCTGTGGTCGCCGTCCTCCTCCTAGCCTTTTGCTTTTCCCGGGGATGTTCCACCCCCAGGCATTTGGATATGCAGCTTCTAGAGCCTTCCCAAGTGCAATCATTTTTTTCCACATGAACGCATCCTTGGAGATTGGTCCCTTCCTACTTTGTATGACGTGGGGCTTCCCAGGCCTTGGCCACGTGGGGAGGAGAGCTGGGGCGTCGGAGGCACGCAGGACTCCACGTGACTAGTAGAGTTCTGAGAGGCAGGGCGACGTGCCTCGTGAGTGAACGCCCCAGCCTGGAGGATGCCGAATTATAGTCAAGGGAGGCTATTCCTTCCTCAGCAGCAGCTGCCACTGCCCATGTGTGTACAGACACGGGTACCTCCACGTGCACACACTGCCCTTACTTGAATTTTTTTGGAAGTTCATTTGTTCCTCCCATCCCCTCCCCCTTAAGGACCCCTAGCCATGAGAACTATAAACCCTAGACTTTAAGTCATTGGTGGAGAAAGCCTTCAAACTTTAAAAGACCAAATATACCCAAATGATTCAGATAAAATAATGGAGTGCTTACTAAACATGAGGCCAGGAGCTGTTTCTTACCCAGGCATGTTAGACAGCTGAGAGTCTTACATGCTTTTCTGTTTGTCTCTGAAGGAATTTGCATATGAGATTTTTTTTTAAAATGTGATCATTTTTAAAGTCTCTATTGCACAACATTGCTTCTGTTCTATGCCTTGGTCTTTCAGCCACAAGTCATGTAGACCTTAGCACCCCCTGACCAGAGAGTGAACCCGCCATCCCCTGCTTGGAAGGAAAAATCCTAACCACTGGGCCAGCAGAGGAACCCCTACATGTGTGATTTTAAATGTGCTTCTAGTCCTAACTTGCAGGAGGAGATTTCTAGACTGTTCATGCTTGTTGTGATGATGATCATTTACAATCCAAATGCTTGATTCTTTCCTTCTATAAGAACTTGACTTTTCCAGTCTGTGAAGGAGGAAAGAAAGGGAATACTGTCTTGTTCTGTTCCTATAAACAAGGTTTACAAGCCAAACCCAGGGGATTTACTTTGGTGTTAGGAGAAAGGAAGCTTAGATCTCATCACATGTTAGAGCTTCCTAAAGGTATTTTTCCTCGTCTGAGGTTCAAGCTGTTCTGCTTGGCTGGCTTTCCAGCCCCTGGGAGGCTGTCTGGGTCTGTCCATCCACATGATCATTATCCACATCTCTGTTCTTCTTGCGGCCCTTCCTCCAAGTTATTGGAAAGCATCTTTGGAATTTTCTTCCTCTGTTTTACAGGACTGCTTGCTCTTCCTGTTTCCTGAAATCCATTTTGAGACCAACTTGGATTCCATCTTTATTTTGGTGACTGTCTATATTCCCAAGCCTTGACTTTGTTACACCAAAGCAGTCAGCTAGTTGATTGGATCATAATGATGACAAGCATAAAACCAATGGACCCTCCCCCTTAGAAGGAGGGCATGTGAGTCAAGCTGAGCAGTTACTTGCCTGAGTTTTTTCCTCAGGATTCATTCTCTCCTTTGAACACATTTTCCAGGTTGCCGTTCCTCTCTCCTCTGTTTTCCTTTTCTGTCCTTTATACAGCCTCACCCCACAGGGCACTTTCACTGCAGTCTTCCATGATGGTAGGACAGACCCAGAATATATGCTTTCTCTCAGTGCCCCCTTTTGGCTTTCAAGAGAGTCTGTCAGATTTGCTAGGGTCATTCACTCACCCTGGCAGAGATCCCTGTCGGACCAAGAAGAAAGCATCTGAGGAGGGGAGAGAGGTCTACCTTACGACCACTCCCAGGGCTTCTGTGGTGGTCCAGTGGTTAAGAGTCCAACTCACAGTGTAGGGGACACAGGTTCAATCCCTGGTCCGGGAAGATCCCAGATGTGGTGGAGCAACTAAGCCCGTGTGCCACAGCTATTGAGCCTGTGCTCTAGAGCCCGGGGTCTACAAGAAAAGGAGCCCCCCACAGGGACTAGAGAGGACCAGAGAAGAGTCCCTGCCCATCACAACTAGAGAAGGTCCACCACATGCAGCAACAAAACCCAGCAGAGTCAAACAAACCCATCACTCAAGAGGCTTCTTCCGTCTCCTCCGCTCCCGCCCCCGCCCACCCCCTTCTCCTCCCAATTCTAACTGGTTTATTGTTTATGATGAAGACTAGACCCGCCTAGTTCTCTGTGGGTGAGATGCTGCATTTAAAACCTGTAAGTCCTTTAAGATGAGGCTATTTTTCTGATCAGCTTCATTTTCCCCCTTCTCTTTATGGCAAAAAAAAAAGGAAAGCTCTTTTCTGTAGTGAAACTAAGAGAGGGAGGGGAGGTGTGGGGTGTGGGGGCACCACCGTTGCTGTCTCAGAGGGTTTTGTATCAGGACCAGTGAATTCTCAAATTCGACACTGTGTTATGACATAGATTAGCTGTTATTTTGCCAGTCTCAGAGGAAACCTGGAGGAATCTCATTCCGTCAATTGTATTAAATTATTTGTCAATGTTGTCCTTTCCTTTCATCGAAGCATTTGGCCTGGGCTGCAGGAACAGCAAAAAATCTCTTTGAAACCATTGTTTCTTTGGATGTTTGGTTTACCTTTTGGTTCCAATACAGAATAACCTAATAAATAAGGGTGAATAGAATTGTTACTATAGCAATCCCCATAGTAACATCCAGATGCCAGGCAACTCACCCTTCCAGTCCTCTGGAGGCATTTGCCTAGTGCAACCCACGTTTCAGGTACAGCTTCCCAGGATTCAGCTCTGATGGCCTGAGATTTTAGAATATTAAATTAAATCCATTTTATTTCCATCCTAGAGAGTGAACAGACTCACGAAATACCGAGAATTCCTATCAACTTATATCCTGCGCAGAAGTGAGTTTTCTCTGAGCTTGACAGGATGTAGGAACTGCTTGCCTTTCAGTTGCTTTTCCAGTTTTAGGTCTGCCCTTAAAAACAACAACAGTAATCCCAGTCAAGGCATGAATTGTTCTTTGTTGATTTCAATAGTCTTACATAACTTACATGGGGGCAGGATGAGGAGATGAAACGGCTTCAGAATGCAGCGTTGTGGGAACACACATGTTTTTAATCTCCTTTTTCCAGAAGATAGCCAGAAGGGATCCCCAAGAGGTCGCTTGGAGAAGCCTTTTGCCACCTGGTAGGGTTATAAATTGATTCGCTGATTAAGATGGCTGTTATTAGGTTGAATGAATGACTGAGAGGTTATAGGAAAAGTAAATGAGAAGCAAAAACGGATTTTGAACATCATGTCATAACTTTATATAAGAGGTATTCACGCATACATGTAAATAGGTATACCACTGTGCATATTTAGCATAAATTTATAAACCAGTTGATGAATATCAAATAGTGGATCTGTGTATCCTGTTTCTTAGCTCATTGTGTTTTGAATATTAATACTGACACCCTAAAGGCAGAAACTGCAACTGGGAACCAGGGGGGCTGTGATGTGATGTAAGCTAGAGAACTCTGGTCAAACTACATCCCAAGGAGAAAGCTTCAACAGACCAAGCGAAGAGGCAGAAGAATAAGAAAGAAGCCGCCAACAGGCAATTCATAAAAAGAGAAATAAGACTATTAAGAAACACAAGAAACATGTCCAGTCTCACTGCTAAGCAAGGAAGTACAAGTGAAAATTAGCATTCCAGAACATGGAGCGGGGCTTCGACTTTTGCCCTGGGATCAGCACCAGGCCCCCAGCCAAAAACAGTTGGTGTTAACAAGGCAAAGAGCAATCAGACCCCAGCCCCACCACACCCTTATGTAAGCAGAGGGCAGGAAGAGGGCAGGAGGGAACAGGAAGTGAAGTTGGGAGTGGCCACGCAGGGGTGGGGAGGCAGTGTTCCTCTTCCGTTGCTCCATCTCTCCCTTGGGCAAGGAAGGAGGTTGCTCTGCCTCCCACGATTCTGTTCAACCTGGATTGCAGAAGAGCTTCACAGAGCTTCACCCATAGAGCTGTAGGTGCTAACAGGTAGACAGACGGGTTTAGTTCCGAGCCTGGAACTCTCTGCTTTGAGAGCAGACAGGCTTTCTGATCTGCTTTCATGTCTACCGACAATCGCAAGATGAGGTGACCAAAGCAGCTTCTACTGCCCCGACTGGTATCCCCAAGGATTTTCGAGTTTCTAGTGAGTGACATGCACCAGAGACAGAAGCTAGTATTGATCTGATCAAGAAGTTTGGCTAATGGGTGAGGTCATCCAGTGGCAGGAACTGAGAAGAGAGAGCCGGCTCTCCTACAGAAAAAAGTGTGAGAAGGGGCTTCTACAGAGTCTTCCAGAGAATCTAACACATCTAGAAAGACTTGGGAGGAGCCTGCCACCCCTGGATGCCCACCACATACAGATGTCAATGTCGAGCTAGAGAAATCGTTACGTGCTCAAGAAAAAATATTGCCATTGCATCCATGTGAGTGAGAAGATACTGGTCCTTTCCCCTCACACTCTTCTCTAATAAAGCGTTTCATATCTGTAGCTAGGCTGAATCTCCATTGATATTGTTTACCTGGTGAGTTACCATAAGTTTAAACTCCTGAGGGCACATTGAAGGGAGACAAACTTGCTGATGTGAGAGTACACTGGTTTATCTTTTCCTAAAGGGCATTTTGTCAATTATGTATTTAAAGCCTTAAAACTGGGCAGGCTGTGTGACCTACTGATTCTGCTTATAGGAATTTACACTAAGGACACAATCAGAGATGTGCACAAATACACAAACAAAGCATTTATTGTGACATGATTTACAAAAATAAAAATGAGAAAACTTCAGTTTCAAGTTGAAAATAGCTAACTGAATGATGGCACATCCATATAATAAGATATGTGCAGCCATTAAAATGGGCCTTTAAGACCGCTTAATGATATTGCAAGTGCTCATAATATGTTTAGTAAAAAAAAAAAAAACCAAATAGCATAACATCTGCCATTACATAAAACATAAGAGGGAAGAGCAAAAAAATATCTCTAGTAGCGGAAGACAGAGTCTATAACTGGAAAGTCCAAGAGACTCAACAGAAAAAGCGCCACAGGAAATAAGAGGATTCAGTAAAATAGCAGATAGGGAAGAAATCAACAGAAATCAACATAGTCTTCACACATGCAAACTAAAAGTAGTTAGAAGATACATGATAAATATATTTAAGATAGTAATAATGATCAACTTAGATACATTAAAAAAATTGGGCAAAAACTGCATAAAGAAAGCTAAAAATACCTCTAAAGATAAAGAGGAGATTTGACGAAATGGAAAGACATCAGTTTCCTGGAGAGACAGGAGTCAACTCTTTCTTAGTTAACTTATGAATTTAACTGAAAATTAAACAATTAATGTAATTTTCAAAATATCATTTAGGAGGAAAAATAAACTAGAGTAGTCAAGACATCCTTGTTAAAGAAGAGAAATGAGAATAAAGACTGGCTTGTCTAGATACAAAAATATGTTCTAAAGTCTCTATAATTAAAGATTTGTATAAGCACATGAATGGATCAATGACTAGAAAAAATCCAGACATAGACCTAATTGCATATGGAAATTTAATACATCATAAAGATGGCATTTCAAATTGGTGGCAAAAGATGGACTTATAAATTATAAGTGGTGTTGGGATAAGTGGATAGCCATATGGAAAAAGATAAAATTGGATCCATTTCTCACATTGTACACCAGGATAAATTCCAAAGGCTCAGAGATCTAAATGTGAAATGAATGAAGCTATACATATTCGAAGAGAAGGGTATTTTCCTCCAATAACTGGGATGAAGGAAAGTGTCTCAACTATTTAACCAAGTCCAGAAACATTAAGTAAAAATCTAGCTAAATTTTATGGTATTAAAAAAAAACCCAGTTTTTCAAGTTAAAAAAAAAAACCTCTAAGCAATGTAAAAATAATGACACATGGGAAGAAATTTGCAACTTTTATCACAAAGGGTTAACATGTCAAATATATAAAGAGCATCTAAAAATAGAGAAGAAAAAGCCTATAACTTGGTAGATAAATGGACTAGGGAAATGAACAGACTGTTCCCTAAAAAAAGAAAGGCAAATGGCTCTTAACCATATGAAAATATGTGCAGCTTTGCTCCTAATAAGAGAAATGCAAATGATAATACCCTGAGATACCGTTTCTCACATTTCAGCTTGGCAGTGATCCAAAAGTTGCAGACGCGCCCCTGGAAGTGGTCAGAACCAAGCCCACTGGGAATGGACGGATCTGGCTGGGCACGCAGAGCCCTTCTGTAGTGACGGGGTTCCTGAGGCTCCTTCCTCTGGCTTTGTCTGAGGTGAAGTCATGGGCTGGCTGGAGACAGGGGCAGACGGCGCTGGGGAGTGGGAGGGCCCAGGTATAGTGACGGGACCCAGGTACCGGAGGCCGGTGTTTAGAAATGTAAGCACTGGGACTTTCCTCGTGGTCCAGTGGTTAAGAATCTGCCTGCCAATTCAGGGGACACGGGTTTGGTCCCTGGTCCTGGCAGATTCCACATGCCGCAGGGCAGCTAAGCCCGCACACACTACTGAGCCTGTGCGCTAGAGTAATCCAGCGCGCCCGGTGAAGCCGGCGCGCCTAGAGCCTGTACTCCGCCACGAGCGAAGCTACTGCAGAGAGGCCCGCGCACCATCGCTGGAGACCGCCCCCCTCGCCGCGGCTAGAGGAAGCCCCCATGCGGCAGCCAAGACCTGCGCTGCGCTGTGCTAAGTCCCTCAGGCGTGTCCGACAATTTTCAGCCCCATGGACTGTAGCTCTCCAGGCTCCTCTGTCCATGGCAATTCTCTAGGCAAGAATACTGGAATAGGTTGCCATGCCCTCCTCCGGGGGCTGCTCCCAACCCAGGGATCGAGCCCAGGTCTCCCGCACTGCAGATGGATTCTTTACCATCTGAGTCAGGAGGGAAGCCCAGGGGTACTGGAGTGGGTAGCCTATCCATCTTCAGGGGATTTTCCTGACCCAGGGAATCAAACTGAGGTCTCCTGCATTGCAGGCAGATTCTTTACCAACTGAGCTACCAGGGAAGCCCATGAAGATCTAGACAGCCAAAAATAAATTAATTTTAAAAAGGCAATGTAAGCATTGGCTGTGCTTATATTAAAATAACTTATAAAAATAGACCTAATTCAGGAAATATTCATGGAGTGCCTTCCCTGTGCCAAGCACTGTTCTAGGCACCAAAGATACATCAGTGAGCGAAACAGCCCCAGATCTTCATTGTTCTAGAAGGTACTCACGTTTTAGGCTTCTTTATCACCTTTTGGTTATCATTTTGCCGTTGAAGCCTTGGTTCCATGCTAGAACTCAAGCCTAATCACCCACAGTGCTTACCTGAGAACTGCAGTCACCGCTTTGACAGCATAATTTCAAAACTGTAACAAAATGCCAAATTCGAGTTAAAATGCTCTAGGACTTAAAGATGGCTGGGTAGCAAATGGCTGACTTTTTTGGCTCCTTCCTTGTAAGTGAATTGTCACTAATCATTTGCCACATTCATTTTATAAACTTGTCAGTTTTCATTTATACAGGTGCAAGAACACATTTTGTAAGCATGGGGTGATGTGCATTTTTTCTTTCTTTTTCAACATTGCCTACATTTGGAAATATGACAGACCTACACAGCACATTAAAAAGAAGAGATATCACTCTGCTGACAAAGGTCCCTATAGTCAAAGCTGTGGTTTTTCCAGTAGTTACCTGCGGACATAAGCGGTGGACCATAAAGAAGAATGAGCACAGAAGAACTGATGCTTTGAACTGTGGTGTTGGAGAAGACTCTTGAGAATCCCTTGGACTGCAAGGAGTCCATCCTAAAGGAGATCAGTCCTGGGTGTTCATTGGAAGGACTGATGCTAAAGCTGAAACTCCAATACTCTGGTTACCTCATACAAAGAGCAGACTCATTGGAAAAGACCCTGATGCTGGGCAAGATTGAAGGCGGCAGGAGAAGGGGACGATGGAGACTGAGATGGCGCGTGGTGTGCAGCCTCTCAGCATCCCACAGCAGCCCCTCAGGGAGTGTCCTCACGGCCCTAGGGTGCCAATAGATCTGGTGCTCCTTGGCACCTCTGTCTCTGGCATCCCCTGCGTTTCCTCTGGACCCAGCCGTTCCTACCTCTTTATCTCAAAATTCTCAAAATTCTGTCTTCTTTTTCCCAACTTGATGCTACTCAAAGGCCTAAGGAGGGTGGAATGGGGAGTATGAAGCAGTGAGAGGGATATGTTCACTTCTCCTATGGGAATGGGGGTGAGAACAGAGACATGTGGCCCTACAACACTGGCTTCTTATACTCAAAATGAGAGTAGGGCAAGGAAATGTTTATACTAATTACTTTTGTGCATCGTAAATCATCCTACTATAAGTAACATAATGTTAGGAATGGCTTATTTTGACTTGGTATAATGTTTCCGTGTTTGAGCTTGTAGTTTTTTTAGTGTTTATTTGTTTAGGTGTGCCGAGTCTTAGCTGCAGCATGCAGGATCTTTGATCTTCATTTCATTTATGTGGGACCTTTAGTTTTGGCACGTGGAATCTGGTTCCCTGACCAGGGATAGAACCTGGATCCCGGCATTGGGAGCTCAGAGACTTAGCTACTGGACCACCAAGGAAGCCCATTTAGGTGGAAGTCCAAGTTATCAAAGGTCTTCTGTAAAAGAGAAAAAGGTCTCCAGAGCCAAATAGATGCAGACTATAGACTATAGTTTGTATGTCTTTGATGCTGTGTATGACTTTAGGATAATAATAAGCCAAGCTATTATGATCGATGCATTCAGCAAAGCCCCAGTCCTCTATACTGTAGATGTGAGCCCTTGGACAGAATGGTCTACATAGCACCTTCACAGTGTAAGTTTCTATGTTGTATACTGGAAAAGTGACACATTTATAGCACTTCCTATAAAATAGACAATTGGCTATTCAATGAATAATGAATAATTTCATAAACCATCTTCCCTAATTTATATTACAGGACTTCCCCGGTAGCTCAGACGGTAAAGCGTCTGCCTACAATGCGGGAGACCTGGGTTCAATCCTTGGGATGGGAAGATCTCCTGGAGAAGGAAATGGCAACCCACTCCAGTATTCTTGCCTGGAAAGTCCCATGGAAGAAGGAACCTGTAGGCTACAGTCCACGGGGTCACAAAGAGTTGGACACTGAGTGACTTCACTTTCACTTTCTAATTTATATCCTCTGTGAGTTTAAAGTTTGCTGTGTATCCTCTTCTTTAATATGGGAGTCATCACAAACTGTTTTAAAATGATAGGCTATTCAAAGAATGTTTCTGAATCTGAGAGGAAATTAATAATAACAATTACTCTGATTATTGAATCACCCATATGGTCCAAGTTTATGTTTCTAAATATTTTTACCTACACTGTGAGCCCCGGCATCATCATCTGAGACATGGGATTAACATCACTTCACAGAGTAGTTATGATGATAAATCAGATAGTATTCATGAAATTGTATGATGACATATAAAGTAAAATGAAACTATAAAGAATGACTATGAGTATTATTCTCCCTCCTCTAAGTCATATCCAAATTCAAGTCACTGACTGAGGCCTATATAAAGTTCAACCTTCTCTTTGAAGCTTTTCACAACCATGCTAGCCAACAGCTGTCTCTCTCTCCTTTGCATTCTGGCAAACACAGACACTGTGGTGTGTGTTGCATACTATCCATCCTAGATCTCAAATACTTGGCTAATACCACTTTAATGTACTTTGTGCATTCATTAATTCTTAACATTAAAATCTGGAAGAAGGAAACTGTCTCCTGTAGTATTCCGTACATGAAACGTATTGAAATGTAGTTTTCCATACACGAAATGTATTGAAATCCTTGTTGCTGTTGTTTAGTCACTAAGTTGCGTCTGACTCTTTGTGATCCCCTGGACTGTGCCCGCCAGGCTCCTCCGTCTATGCGGTTCTCCAGGCAAGAAATTACGGGAGTGGCTTGCCGCTTCCTTCGAGTATCTTCTCAACCCAGGGATTGAGTCCGTGTCTTCTGCATTGGCAGGTGGATTCTTTATCACTGAGCCACCAGGAAAATAGGTCCTTGTGTGGTGGCGGTTTAGTGCTAAGTTGTGTCCAACTCCAGGTCCTTT